>VWZI01016728.1:149676-160652 GCA_013396835.1 Psilopogon haemacephalus | reverse complement strand
TTGGTACTGCCTCATAAGTGTTTTCCAATGCAGCGACTCTTAATAAGTGGCTACATGTTATTATGTACAGTCACATAGCTGGGGGTGTAGTCATGCCTACATCTGCCTACGTATTTAAGAATGTGTTTCATGACCAGAAGTATAGGTGGGAAATTCCATAAGAGTCACAATCTCCAGTAAGTCATTCACCCAAACCTGGAGATAATACAAACAGATGCCTCACCGGTTGTTTCAGAAAGGAGCCTTGGGGCTGGAAATGTCCAGTTCTAGAAAGTATCAGATCTGACTTGAAGTTGTTTTCCTTTTGTAGAGAAACGTAGAAATATTCACCAGTGTCTTGCAAAACTTTGCTTAGATAGGCAACATGAGCGGAGGGGAGAAATAGCAATTCTAACATCACAAACTGCTCCTCAGTGACCAGAGTTACTCTTGTGCCCATAGCTGATCATCTAAAAGAGTCTGCTTGTTTTGTCTATGATTTTCCTTAAACACTGAGTCCTTGCTACAGACTATAGGATTAAAGAGTAAACCCTGTGAAAGGCATTTCCTTTCTGCTACTTAATCCCCAACAGAAAGATGGTGAGGAAGGAAATTAAACGTACAACAGGCCATGATAGTTACAAAGGAAGAAGTATGATTGAAGGGTCTTCAGGATAATCACTGAAGAGTGGTATTCAGGATAACTGGAGTGCATTTTTCTTGTGAAAACCAGCCTCATTCATCGCTATGTCCATGCTTAATTGCAGTCCTAAGGGTCAAATGCCCTCAGTGCCTCTCAGCAGACAATTTCAGATGTGGGAGGATAACTGGTTCTTCAGCTCCCATCACTACCAAATGCTTGTCCTCAAAAGTGTCTGAACAATGTCTGAGAATGAGGTTGAAAACCCACAAAGTTTTGTCTGCACTTTAAAACAGACAAAGTTACTCTCTACACTATAAAGTACATATTTAAACCCAGACCAAAAGAAGCAAACAAGTGAAGAAAATGAAAATCAAATCAAAACAAAACAAAACCAAACATCTGCCAACACCCACCCCTTAAAAAAAAGCAAACAAACCCAAACAAAAAAAAAGAAGCAACAAGAGAAGGAAAAATCCTAGCAGACAAAAGTGTACATTACTAGTGCACATTAGCTCAATGCCTTAGGTAAATTACCTCCCCCTGAGTTCTTTTGAATGCCACGTCCCTTCCAATGGTACCTATATTTCTCTCATTATCAGACATTCCTTTCTTGCCACCTTCACACTCTTTTCTTTCTCCTGTCTAGATAGGAACATCACTAATTGGACATTATTTGTAAGCCCAACTGGAGCCAGCAAATAGGCATTCCTTAATAAAGATCTTCCCCATTGTTTCCACAAGGACTTCTGGAATTTCCTCAAGTCATGTTTCATCTTTGTTGTTCTCTCATTTCCTGCTCATGCCACAGAACTTTCTCATTTTCCTTAGCTCTGCACAACTGGAGCAAATGTAGAGTGCATTACAGTGCAGAGCGCTTTTGAGGCAGTCACATAATGAAGTTCCTGTTCTTTGCAAGGATTTGTTAATCTTTTAGAAAATCAAAAGTCAGGGAATAATTCAGAATAAAGAGTACTGTCTTGTCATAAAAAAAAAAATAATAAAAAAAAATTACCTTTCTTGGGATTCTGGAGAGTAAGGTTTGAATTTTACCCAGCTGGTAGTCTGGAAGTCTATAGTGAGTAGGATTTCATGACCAAAAAAGACTTATGGAGGAAATGCACTGCTGCAACTCAAGATAAGCTATCTCATCAGCAGGGAAAAGCAATTTCTCACTTTGTGGCAATTTGTTCTTGAAAATACAAAAGTTGTTAACAAAGTTCCGTGGTTAGCATTAACTTCTTAACAAAGTCAGGAAATTCCAGTTTGACCTCACCTAAGAGGTCTCCACTGCATAGATGCAGGATTGAGGTGCTGTGCGTTGAATACAATACAGACATTTTGTTTTGTGTTTGATTCCAGCCCAGTTCTCCAAAGGCTGGGACACAGGCATCCCTTCCTGACTCATCTGCAAAGTCTGGATGTAAAGCCAGCCTTTGAAAACAGACTTTCTGCAATTCATGTAGTATCAGGCAATATGAAACCTGGCCAAAGCTAACGTGCAAAACCTAAAATTTATAGTCTTCCAGATGAGAAGGTTTTTAGATTAAAGGTTTTCTTTTGAGTTGTTCTGGCATGTTTAGTGCAGTTCTGGTTGCTACAGAAATTGTGGATTTACATTTCTGATGTTGAGGTGTCTTGCTTCTCCTAATATGGCAATAATGAAAGTTGTGTAAGAGTTAGATTAGAATCATAGAATCAGTCAGGGTTGGAAGGGACCACAAGGATCATTTAGTTCCAAGCCCTCTGCCATGGGCAGGGTCACCCTAACCTAGATTAGGCTGGACACAGCCTCATCCAGCCTGGCCTTAAACACCTCCAGTGATGGGGCCCCAACCACCTCCCTGGGCAACCTGTTTCAGGCTCTCACCACTCTCATGCTGATGAACTTCCTCCTCACATCCAGTCTGAATCTCCCCACCTCCAGCTTTGCTCCATTTCCCCTAGTCCTGTCGCTACCTCAGAGCCTAAAAAGTCCCTCCCCAGCTTTCTTGTGGGCCCCCTTTAGATACTGGAAGGCCACAATAAGGTCACGTTGGAGCCTCCTCTTCTTGAGACTGAACATCCCCAACTCTTTCAGTCTGTCCTCATAATCTTCAAAATGTTCTCATCTTCAAAACAAAAAAATAAAAAAGAGATGGCAACTGTTTGCATGTATTGATCACACTTTGCTTATTGGAATGGAGCTACTGAACAAGCTACTTCTCCCAGCTTCCTTTTCAGTAGGGGCTGTCTTGCTTTGATGGTCCCGCATGACCTCCGTCCATGGTTCTTATTCCATCGACATCCATGGTTTTTATTCCACCAACATCCATGTTTTTTAATTCAGACAGAACTGATTTTCACAGCGTATGATGAGAACTAAGAACACAGCAAGACTTTAAGAAGAGAATCCTTTTTAATGGTTGAAGGGTATTTTTTGTTATTAAGGGTGAAGATGAGATTTTCCTGGGTGTGAATCTGTCCTGTGGAGATCAAACTAGTTCAGTTAATCTGGTGATGGCCTTTGCACTTTTGCCTTGGATGTCATCTTCCACTGGGCAGGCACATCACACAATGAGGAACCTGGGCCTATTCTGCTGGAGTAAATCTTTCCTAGTGATTTAGCCAGTCAAACATGTAAAACTCTGGCTGGGAGGAGTTCCTGTTGCTTTGATGAGGGAACATGATGGGTCTTAAGCTCAGCATAAACGAGGTTGCCTTAGTCTCTAAAGGGACTCAGCTCTTGCATCAAGATGGAAAGGTCTTTGAGGACAAGGACAAAATTGTATGGCATTTCTTTGACTTTAAACATCTAAAATCATTCAGTGGTTGTAGGACAACTCATTCCTGTGTATTCAAGGGCTAGGCTGTTTTATCTTCCAATTCATCAGAGAGGGCAGAAGTTATGAATTGTTTTTGCTTGGTTTCGGGATCGTAGAATCATCAAATTGTTTCATTCAGAAAAGACCTCTCAGAGGACCAACCATTGACCTAACACCACCATGGAGCTTAAACCATGTTTGAAGTGCCATGTCCACAGGTTTCTTGAACACCCTCAGGGATGGTGATTTCACCATCTCCTTTGGCAACTTATTCTAATACCTGACCACTCTTTCAGTGAAGAAAATTTCCCTAATATCCAATCTAAACCTCTCCTGGCACTATTGTGGGCTATTTCCTCTCATTCTACCATCTGATACCAGAAAGGAGATACCAGTCCTCACCTCACTTCAACCTCTTTTCAGGTAATTGTAGACAGCAATGAGGCTTCCTCTCAGCCTCTTCTTCTCCAGAGCAAATAATTCCAGTTCCCTCAGCTGTTCTTCATAAGACTTCTTCTCTAAATTGTTCACCAACTTCATTGCCCTTCTCTGGACATGCTTCAGCAACTCAATGTCCTTCTTGCAGTGAGGAGTACAAAACTGAACACAATACTTAAGGTGTGGCTTCATCAGTGCCCAGTACAGTGGCACAATCACTTCCCTACTCCTGCTGGCCAAGCTATTCTTGATACAGTCCAGGGTGCCATTGGTCTTCTTGGCCATCTGAGCACACTGCTGGATCATGCTCAGCAGGCTGTCAAGCAACACCCCCAGATCTTTTTCCACCAGGCAACTTTACATCCATTCTGCCCCAAGCCTGTAGCGTTGTATGGGATTGAGGTGACTCAAGTGCAGGACATGAGACTTGACCTTATTAAACCTCGTAAACTGACCTCACCCCATTGATCCAGCCTGTCCACATCTCTCTTTCTACCCTCAACACTCCTGCCCAGTTTAGCATCACCTGCAAACCTACTGAGGGTGCACTCAATTGCCTCATACAGATCACTGATGAAGATACTAAAGAGAATTGGCCCCAGTACTGAGTCTCAGGGAACACCACTGCAGGCTGTCCCCCAGCTGGATTTAACTCTATTCACCACCACTCTTTGAGCCATACAACTAGTTCTTTACCCAGGAAATCACCCACCCATCCAAGCCATGAGCAGCCAGTTTCTCCAGGAGGATGCTGTGGGAAAAGCTGTCAAAGGTTTGACTAACATCCAGATAAAGAACCCCCACAGCCTTTCCTCGATCCGCTAAGTGGGTCTTCTTCTTGTAGAAAGATATGAGGTTTGTTAAGCAGGACCTGCCATTCATGAACCCATACTGGCTGGGCCTGATCATCTGATAGCCCTGCACATGCTGCATAAGGGTACTCAGGATGACCTGCTCCATGACCTTCCCTGGCACCAAGGCTAGACTGAAAGTTCTGTAGTTCCTCGGGACCTCCTTATCACAGAATCACAGAACGTTAGGGCTTGCTTCTGGTCTTTCTTGTAGATGGGTGTCATGTTTGCCAATCTCCAGTCACCTGAGACCTCCCCACTTGGCTGGGACTGCTGGCAAATGGTGAAAAGTGGATTAGTGAGCACTTGTGCTAGCTCCTTCAGTACACTTGGCCGTATGCCATCCGGCCTCATAGTCTTATGTACATGTAAGTGGTGCAGCAGGTCACTAACTACCTCCTCTTGGACTTTAGGGGTTTCCTTCTGCTCCTTGTCCTTATTTTCCAGCTCAGTGGGCTGGGTATCTAGCAAACAACTGGTCTTAGTACTAAAGACTGCGCAAACAAGCTATTAAGTACCTCAATACTTCATCATTTCAAGAATGCTGTGCACCAGAATGCAGTGATTTACTTTTGGTCCATCTCATAGTTTCAATCTGGCAAAACAAATGCAGCAGGTCACTCCGAATTACTTATATGTTGTATTTTAATGCACTTCTTATTATGTTTAAATTTGAAAAAAAAAAAAATCAGGTTAATTAAAGTGCAGTCCTTCACAGGAAAATGTTTTCTGAGGACACAATTACATAGACACAAATGGAATGGAAAAAAAAGTACATTAAAAAATACAATTTCTCTGGGACAGGAACTCACCTCTAGCTTTCTTCAATACAGAATATAGCAACACTAAGTGTGGTTAGACTGTTGTAAATGCTTTTTATGCAACCACTGTAACCTGCAAAAATATGTAAGTATTACAGCCTCCTAAATAAAATCAGCTGAAATCCAGTCTGATGCAAAGATCAAGAATGGCAAGTTCCAGATCCCACACAACTCGTGACTGCTAAAGTTACCAACAGGACAAACACAAGAGATTTATGTTACAGGATCTTCTGGGAAGTTTCAATATAGTCTCAGTGCATCACAACAATATATCACAAGCAGTGGCTACCAGCAGCAATGTGGTGGACTCATGAATTTAAAAAAACTGTCATACTCCTCTATTTAAATCAAGGGGAGCGTTCATGAAGTGAATTACTTTTCATCCTGATCATGGTTGGCAGAGTGTGTGATTTAATGTAGGGAGCTGTGCATGCATTTTGTCAGGGTGATTTCTTCCTCATCATTAAATTTGGTGTGTAAAGGATGACCACACAGTGCCTGGTTTATACTCCCATGTGGAGAGAGTAGAGGAGGATGGATGAATGGAACTAAGACCCCACAATATGACTGTAGACCTGGATTTAAATGAAGTGTATGCAGCACTGACGTAGACACCCAATATGTGACTAATCCTCATTCAAAATCCCCGTCTTGTGTGAGGTCTTTATCTCAGGCTATAGGACTGTTTGCTCCTCTAAAGGTGGTGTAGTGGGTTTGCAGTTACCTACCCTCCACCTTTAAAAACCCCGGCTAAAACTCAGAAAAACACTGGAAGTTAATAAATGAAGCTTTATATTTACAGCAATGCAAATATACAAGCAAATATTTACAAGGTATAACAGATATTTACAGATATATACAGTGAAAAAGCAATACAGACACCACACCCCTCCCGGAGACCAAAATCCCCAAGAGAGGGTAACCAAACCCCCCTTGCCACCTTTCCCCCCTTCCCCAGCCTTATCTCACCACCAATTGATGCTGCAGATAAGCTGAAGATCGGTCAGAGAGATTAGTGGCAAGAAGGAGTTAGTAATTTTAGTAATTTTACTCTGAATTAGCTACCAAGGAGAGACAAAAAGGGATCATGCCAGAGAAGCAGCCACTGCCAGACACAGACAGAAGCCCTCTGATAATCTGGTTGTTTTGAGAACAGTTCTTAAAACAACTTTTTTTTTTTTTTCAGTAAAACTTGGTGATGTGACACACTGTATTTAACTGTCTCTCAGCCAATAGTCTAATTTCTCACTCAATCCTCCAATTAGCTCAAACCAACACAGGTGGAGATATAAAAATAAAGGTGTTCCAGGACCTTGGCATGGCAGGGGCCTGAGGAGGGACTTGCACAGGTGTCTTGGTCCCTATTTCCCACTCCTGCACCTGCTTGCCCTTTTCTCCCACAGAAAAATCAACTCCAGGCCTCAGTTTCTACATACATGTGGAGCACTGGGAGATGGAAGGGAAAGTCACTGCCTCCAGCAGAAGCTGGTGCAAACAACAGCAGCCAACCCATGCTGTTACAAGAGAAGGTCAAGGAAGAGTTAATTATTTGAAGTATAATTACCATTGTGACTCTCCCTCACCTCAGAGAACAGCAATTTGATGCTGACTTATTTCTGCAACAACTTTAGTGCAGCCAGGTATTTTTTTTAACTGTGGACCAGCTTTAAAAGTCTTCCTTTCCCCCGTTGTTACTCCCAGCCATCTATTCCTTGTCTTCTCCTTATCTGACTGGCCCCTCAGTTGTTCTAGGACAACTTCCCTCACTGAGTGTGCAGGAAAGGATTGGAAAGAATTTATTCTAAACTGAGCTGGTTTAGTTATCTGGCTTTCAGGAGAGCCCCCAGAGTACTTATCTAGCTCATCTAAGACAGGAATTGGAGACAGGACACAAATAAGAAGGCAGAGGAGAGAGGTGAGGAGGAGAAAGCAGGCTCTTCAGTTGGCTGTGCCTCCAAAGCAGGTATCCTATTAGAACATGGCCTTGGGAGCTCCTTTGCACAGGCTTATGGAAAGTGCCTTCTGTTTATGGAAGACTGATGCAAAAGATTGGTGGAGAGTCCCTTTGCAAACAGCTGTGCTGGATGGAGCTTCACTGAGCTTTTGGAATTGCCTTTCTGCTAATACCAATAAGGCAGCAGATGCAGCTCTGCCCACAGAAGGAGCAACACAATGGTTGCAGTTACCTGCCCCTCCACCTTTTGATATAAACCCTGGCTGGGACTCAGAACACTGGAAGTTGGTAAATGAAGCTTAATATTTACAGCTTTGCACAATATACAAGCAGATATTTACAATGTATAACAGATATTTACAAATATATACAGTGAAAAGGTAATACAGAAACACCACAGCCCTCCTAGAGATCAAAATCCCCAAGAGGGGTAACTAATCACCCCTACCACCTTTCCCTCCTTCCCCAATCTTATCTCACCACCTGTTGATGCTGCAGATAGGTGGAGGTAGATCGGCCAGGGGAATTAGCAGTAGGAACGAAGTTAGTAGAATTATTGAAAACTAGCTACCAAGGCAGAGACAAAGAACCATGCAAAGAGCAGCCGCAGCCAGAGAGGCCTGAAGCACTCTGACTTATCTATATTTGGGTTTCAATTTTTAAAACATTTTTTTTTTCTTTCTCTGTAAAGCTGTGAGTGAAGTGACACAGCGTATTTTCATTTCTCATCCAATAGTCTAATTTCTCACTCAAATTCTCCAATCAGTTCAAACCAGCACACAATAAGGCAGCAGATGCAGCTCTGCCCACAGAAGGAGCAACGCAACGGTTGCCTCTCTGCTCCAAACAATCTCAGCTGAGGATTGCCAGCTCCATACTGCTGAGGGTTTTCCTGCTCCCATCACAATGTGCTTAACTTCTTCAAATAAGTTAGAGTATATGATCTGCCTGCAGCTGTATGCATGTAGTCCATATATATGTTGGCAGAAGAACTGAACTGATCCTACATACAATTTAGTGTCATGTTAAGAAAAAGAAATTAATTAACCATTAGGAATCTGATATGAAGATGCCAAGGCAGGAAGCTGCTTATTGCTGTTTCCTTGGCAAGTTTGTCACAAAGTGGGTTTTTTGGTGGGTTTTTGTTTGTTTGTTTTGGGAATTTTTGTTTGTTTGTTTTGGGGATTTTTGTTTGTTTGTTTCCCTAGTAGCACTAAATTACAGCATGTTAATCTAGTTCAACTATCTGCTCATCGACTGTCATGTCTAGGCTACCAGAGAGCAGAAACAAACAAACAAAACTAATCAGATTGTGAGTATTTCCAGATTTTAGAACAAAGAGCTATATAGTACGTGTAGGCTGAACATGAGCCAGCAGTGTGCCCAGATGGCCAAGTGAGCCAATGGCATCTTGGCTTGGATCAGGAATAGTGCAGCCAGCAGGACTGAGGAGGTTATTCTTCCCCTATACTCCGCACTGGTCAGGCCACACCTTGAGGGGTCCAGGTCAGGGCCCCTCAATTCAAGAGTGATATTGAGTTACTTGTCCAGAGAAGGGCGATGAAGCTGGTGAGGGCCTGGAGCACAGCCATCTGTGGAGGGACTGAGGGAACTGGGGTTGTTTAGCCTGGAGAGGAAGAGGCTCAGGGGTGACCTCATTGCTGTCTACAACTACATAAAAGGAGGTTGTAGCCAGGTGGGGTTGGTCTCTTCTCCCAGGCAACCAACAACAGAACAAGGGGACACAGTCTCAAGTTGTACCAGGGAATGTATAGGCTGGGTATTAGGAGGAAGTTCTTCACAGAGAGAGTGATTGGAATTGGCATTGGAATGGGCTGCCCAGGTAGGCGGTGGAGTCACCATCCCTGGAGGTGTTCAAGAAAAGACTGGATGGAGCACCCAGACCATTGGCTAGGTCTGGGTGTTAGGTTGGACTGGATGATCTTGGAGGTCTCTTCCAACCTGGCTTTATTCTATTTCTATTCTATTCTATTCTATTCTATTCTATTCTATTCTATTCACATTATATGTGATGCCTCTAGCATCTTTCATAGAAAAAGAGATCCAGTATATTTATTATTCCATGATACATAAGATCTCTTAATTTTTTATTGCAGAAGATTGTACATTAGAGTGAATGTGATACATTTGATGCTTCATTCTTTCATTGAATTTTAATGCAAAGTCTGCTGAGACATATACCTGGCATTGTTTCTAGCCAGATGCATCGTACAAGGCGTGAGCAGTCACCTCAGCTGCTGTTATGTATTTTTCCAATAAATGAAAGTAAACTTTCTCAGAAGGTGTAATGCGTTGACACAAGGGCTGACTTCCCTGCTTCCCCAACACAAAAACAAGGAGAAAAGGAACACACAAAACTCAGAATTGAGATGAAGAGATAGGAGTTTATATAAGATAGCAAAATCACAATGCATAGTTACTTTAGCTGATAATCTAATTAATCTAATAATACAATGCACGATTACCTTAGTTTATCCTATTTTCAGAAATAGTGCAGTGAAATACAGGGGAAAAAAAACAGCATAAAACATAAAATCAAACCCAGCAGCTACCCAATTCCCACCCATCTCTCTATCTTGCCTACAGAAAGGAGCCAACATGCAAGACCCAGAACCTGGGGTCTGGAAGCCTGGAAGCACAGTGGGTCTGGAAGATAGCCTCTGGGGCTAGATCTCACAGCTCCACGTGAGGCTTCCTCTACCCTTCAAGGAATTACATAGAGACGCAGGTTTCTTGGCTTATTGCATTAAGGGCAGAGTTAGGAACAGAGCTCCCTCAGGTCCCTGCCATCAGTCAGGAAAGTACTACTGGAAATTTTCAGAATCCTGGAGTTTGAAAATAAATAAATGAATAATTTAAAAGAAACTGATATGTCCACTCTATGATACCAAGAGCAATAGAGACTTTATATGGAGTGATGGTTATGAAACAATTGCAAACGCTACAACTGACATACAAGGAATAATTATAACAATGTTTGTTTCAGTCTAGCCAGACTCTGAAGTTTTCTGAGTGAAGGGGGAAAGGCCAGGGAGAGCACCAGCAGGGAAGAATAAAGAATTGTTTTGGGGAGGGCAATTAAGTCTGACTCAAAAAGGCCATGAGATATTTTATCAGCTTTCGTGCTGAATACTCACACACCTGGAATGTTAGCCATTCACTGTAATTGTCCTCAAATTAGGAATAAATTGGTTAAAATAAAAACCTTTTGGTGGAGAGGAAGTTGAATTCGAATCTTCTCTCATTTTTGTTCATATCCATCAATTTGACACTTGTTAATAGGAAGTGAAAAACAGTCAGCCTGAGTAGAGTTCCAGCTACTGACTCCCATAAAACAAAAGAGAAGGAGATTTAATCATCACTGTGAAGCTATGGGGGGAATGTTATACGTGGAGGATAAGAGATGCAAGGGGAAGCTTATTAGAATCGTGGCAGGAAGTAATGTTTATTTTACAGCTTTTACATTTG
>VWZI01016728.1:132135-145198 GCA_013396835.1 Psilopogon haemacephalus | reverse complement strand
GGCTTATTCTATTCTATTCTATTCTATTCTATTCTATTCTATTCTATTCTATTCTATTCTATTCTATTCTATTCTATTCTATTCTATTCTATTCTATTCTATTCTATTCTATTCTATTCTATTCTATTCTATTCTATTCTATTCTATCCTATCCTATTCTACTCTATCCTATTCTATTCTACATATCATAATCTTTGCTTGTATCCATATTCCCAGTTTCCAAGCATCATAACTAGAGAAGACTACCTGTGGGGTTTCTTGAGCTCTCCCTGGTGCTCTTCAAGTGCAGAGCCACACAGCACAGGTCTTCACCCTTCACGCCATTTATTTCCTAATCTTTAAACAAAAGCTAACACTTCAATAACAGCAGTTAGCACCAGACCTATGTACTGATAGATCAGCCAGCAATACAGCTTTCACCTGGATCAGTCCTCGTCATACAATCATACCAGATGTAGAAGCAGACGTAACACAGAATCAAGACAGGTACAGATACAGCTGGGAGGGATGCAGGGCAAAATATAAATGTGAATAAATTAACCCACCTGCATTTATTTGCACAAATTTGAGCCAACAGCATGTATTCATACTGCACGAGCATTTAGTTATATTTGGCCACCATATTCTAATCCAGCAGAGAGCATCTTATGGCAAGATACACTTCATCACCACATCACAGCCTGATTGATGCTGTGAGGATAATGGTGCCAAGTGAAAGAGATTCAATTAAACCTTCACAGCATTACAGAGTTAATACAGCGCCTCAGAATAGAATGAGAGGAATCAAGAGAACAGTATTCATAAACTGCAGAAGGAGAACTGTTCTTTACATCTTGACAGTGCTTTTAGAAGCAAGCCCCAGACTGTATTTAGTATTTTACCATTTGGGCTTTTTAATCTCCTCCACCTCTCTTTCCCTGATGTTTACCAAATTCAGAAGCTGGAAGGGTTGCCCTCATCCTACTATTTTTTTCCCTAAACAGATGTTACTCCCGTGAATGTTACAATGTGATGGTTTTCCCAGTCCTGGTTTACTGACTCCAGAAGTTCAGATTAATCAGTTCATTTATCTTCATTCTATCACTGATATTTGTTTCTGGCCACATAGTTATGCAGAAAGATTTCTATGGCTGCTATTGAGGGTACTGATCCAAAGATAAACACAGACTTCAGGGGCACTGTGTGTTTTGCCATGCACAACTTTCGGATTCAAGCAATTAAATTCTTTCCTGAAGTGAGAGGGACACAGAGGCAGAAACTTCTCCCTGACACATTTAACTGCAGGCGCAGCTTGAGGAGATGTAACTACAGCAATTTGCCTGGCAGCAAGTGCATACAAGTTAGGACACTGATTTGCAAAATGTGTGCACCAAAGAAGGAAAGCCACAGCACCATAACTAGAAGAAACAGGATGCTGTGTTTCTTAAGGCTAGAAAGACAGGCCTGAGGATTTGTGAGCAAGGAAATTTAGTGCTGTTGTTCACAAGATCACAGGATCACAGGATGTCAGGGGTTGGAAGGGACTCAAGGAGGTCACCAGGTCCAACCCCCCTGCCAGAGCAGGACCATACAACCTAGCTCAGGTCACAGATGAATGCATATAAACAGGCCTTGAATGTCTCCAGAGAAGGAGTCTCCACAACCTCTCTGGGGAGCCTGTTCCAGTGCTCTGTGATCCTTACAGTAAAGTTCCCCCTTGTGTTCAGGTGGAACTTCCTGTGTTGCAGCTTACATCCCTTACAACTTGTCCTATCCCTGGGAGCAAGTGAGAAGAGCCTATCCCCCACTTCTGACACCCAGTCCTCAGATATTTATAAACATTTATTAAATCCCCTCTCAATCTTCTCTTCTTCAGACTAAAAAGCCCCAGGTCCTTCAGCCTCTCCTCATCAGGCAGTGCTCCAGTTCCCTAAACATCCTCATAGCCCTCCACTGGACCCTCTCCAGCAGATCTCTGTCTCTCTCAAACTGGGAAGCCCAAAACTGAAGGCAGTACTCAAGATGGGGTCTCAGCAGGGCAGAGTAGAAGGGGAGGAGAACCTCCTTTGATCTGCTGGACACACTCTTTTTAATACACCTCAGGATCCCGTTGGCCTTCTTGGCCACAAGGGCACATTGCTGTCTCAAACAGATGATATCGATGATGTTGATTTCTGCGGAGGGTATTTTCGAACAAGATTATACAAAAATGTTACATTGCTTCTTGAGTCAAGTCGTCTTCCTAATGAAAAAAAAAACCAAAAAACAAACACACCAACAAAACCAAACCCAAACAACAACAGAAAAAAAACAAACCCAAAACCCAATAAACCAAGCCAAACTAACAACACACCCACTCCCACATGCACACCAAAACCTGCAATATTTGAGTATTCACCAGTGTTTCAGGCTGCAATTTTCTCAGGTATAGCAATTTCCAATTTTTTACTTTATGAGAAAACAGGACTTCCCTTATTCTACTCTCATGTATCTTAGGTTGTCTACTCGGAAAGCTGTATGTTTTTGCATGAGGAAACCCATGCCTGGAGAAATATTTTGTGATTTAGTAAAAAGTAGAAAAGAAATCCTAAATTGGATACTATATGCTGCTGGCATTTGAACAGACAATCAAATAAAATTTATGAGAAATGCTAAACACTTCAAGTGCATTTAAGGCTCAGGTAGAGTTACAGCAACAGCAATCTGCTTCTGGGCATTCACTACACAACTACTACCATGATTACTGCTGCCAAAGTCTCATTCCTACGTAAACAGGAATTTGCCCTGAGGTAAAAAAGGCTAAAGATGTACAGTAAATCTCTCAATGTGAATATTTTCCTCCACGCTTTTTAGAAAGTCATTTTCTCTGCGATTCAGCTAATTCTAGATAGACAGGATGCCACAAGTATGCATGAAAAAATTCCTTATGGTCTGTCGGTGCTGCGATAGGGTGACCCTGGACAAGTTATTCAAGGACAACTCACAAGTGTCAAACAATAGAATTGTTTGCAGGACTATAGCCTGCATTTCCAGGCAGACAGATAAGCTGTCATCTTTAACTTTGAATGACTCAATTTTTACCACATAGCAGGTTTTATTTTTTTTTTCCAAAATGCTGCTCCTGTGTGCAGAATTACGAAGACAAACATTTGCACAGTGCAAAACAAAGAGAAATGAGGGCATTTAACCTAAATATGCATAAGAAAAATTCTGTCCAAGACAGAACAAAAAAAAACACAAAAAAAAAAAAAAGCCCTCCACTGTCAAATACATTAGAGAAATTAATTTCTCATTCCCATTTCCTTTCTCTTGTAGCGACAGTAATTCTGTACATTTTTATTCCATCAACAATGACCATCCTTCTCAGGAATCATCTCTACTGCCTTCTCAGGAAGGGTTAAATTCTGTTCTCTCCACATAAACATCTTTATAAGCTTATCTCCAGCCTTCAGGACAGAAATCCTATTCAGAATTTGCCTTACAAGATCTTCAACAAAATAGGCATGTTCTGTGTTTTTTTCTCTTATCCTCTGAAAGCCGTTGACAGGTACACATGGAACAACCTCACCTCTCCTTTCTCCAGGACACTGTTACTATGCAGTATTAGCCTTTCCTACCTAGACTATTTTTCTTTGCACTGAATTGTGCCTTCATTGAGGGCTTTAGGCTCTCATATTCTTTTTTCTTTTAAACAAGTATGTACACTGTCCTTTGTGCAGTTCTGGAGCCCTCAGCACAAGAAGGATGTGGAACTGTTGGAGAGAGTCCAGAGGAGGGCCACGAAGATGATCAGAAGGCTGGAGCAGCTCTGGATGAGGACAGGCTGAGAGAGTTGGGGCTTTTCAGCCTGGAGAAGAGAAGGCTTCGAGGAAACCTTATAGTAGCCTTCCAATATCTGAAGGGGGCCTACAGGAGGGCTGGGGAGGGACTATTAACAAGGTCTTGTTATGACAGAACAAGGGGTAATGGGTTTAAACTTGCAGACGGGAGATTTAAATGGGATGTTAGGAGAAAGTTCTTCACAATGAGGGTGGTAAGTTATTGGCACAAGTTGCTCAGGGATGTTGTGGCTACTCCCTCCCTGGATGTGTTCGAGGCCAGGCTGGATGAGTCTTTGAGCGACCTTTACTAGTGGGAGATGTCCCTGTGTATGGCACAGGGAGGTTGGAACTGGGTGATCTTTGAAGTCCCTTCCAAACTAAACTGTTCTATGATTCTATAGCTGGCTCACACAATTACGCTAAACGAAGTGACCAGTTAAACAAAGGAGTGGAATTTGTACCCAAGATGACCACTGGCAAATACAAAACTCATACAGGCTTTTCCACCTGGCTCTTTTTGCCATTTAAGGAGCAAAAACCTGCTTATATTTATCTTGCTCAAGAGAAGGACAATGTTTACTTCAGCTCGTGGAAAGCACAGCACTAATAGAAATGGATTTATAGATTTAGCCCAATACATTTTGGGTTTATTTGTTCTAGCCCCTGTTTCTTGGATAAGAGGCAAGTAATGGCATGCCCAGTGCTGGCTGGAACAGGGATTGAGCCTAGAGCTGCTCTGTGTCATTCTGAGCATTGTCTCACCCCTCTTCACCGTGACTGAAGTAGGCTGCAAAATCAGGGGCTTAAGGCACTAACAGAAATTCCTTTTTGCCAGGATAATTCCAGGCAGTGGCATGAGCTCTTGGCACCAGAAAAATCAAAACAGAGCCTCCAAAATTATGTGATCTGCAATCAGGAAGTTTGTGAGGAGGGCAGAGCACTTAAAGTTTCAATTGCTTCTCAGCAAATCAAATGTGAAAAGGGAGCTGAAAGAAGACATTGGAAATGGGCAAAGGAGAACAGATACTGTAGGCAGATAAAATATGTAGGGAGCCAATGAATATCCAAGCCAATGTAATTGGAGAACTGGCAGGACATAGAATGAGTCTGCTCTTTGACAAGGGTTTTGTAAAAGAGAGAACCTAGAATTTGCAGGAAAAAAAATTAATATGGCTAGGATAGCAGGGAGCAGAAGGGAAGAGACCCAGACCCAGACAATGTCTCCTTCAGAAAAGCCTAAGACAAACTGCTCACAGAGTATAGGAAATCAGAATGGTCCTCAAGTGGAGGATAATGTTCATAAGGCAAAGAAAATCGACAGGGAAGAAGAGGCAGAGGAAGAGGAGTATGTAAAAGAGAGGTGGGAGGTGTCGACATCCGTGAAGATCACCCTGAACGGGTTATGAAACTCAGCCCACCCTCAGCAGTCATGCATGGAGCAATTGGTGACATTGAACATTTCATGGTATTTTATTTTTATTTTTGTGCAAATTCATCTTGAACCTGCAAGTCTGGGGTAACAACCTGTTTTCACATTGCAGGTACTTTGAGGAAATTAATGATGCGAGTAATCAGTGTTTGTAGAGTATCCACACACTATGCTGATGCAGAGATGAATTATTAATTGTCCTCAAATCGAGGTTTGACTCTGCATTTTGCAAGATCTGTGGAGCAGGGAAATGTATCTTTAAGCAGCTGTCACAGAGTCAGTGGGAAACTACTGTTTTATGCAGACTCTCACGTTGTGCTGATCGGCTGGATTTTGGGCATCCGTCAGGCTTCTTGGCTCTGCATTATTTCTAAGCAGCAAAGAATAGTGGAAAAAAGGTCACCCACTGAGTGTGGGGGATCATGCAATGTATTGACGAGCTGGTCATCAACAGAGCACAGCCAGTCCTGTGGAGCTTGACTTCTATGGAAAAAAAAAAAAAAATCTAAAGTATGTTAGTAAAGATTTTATTATGCTCACAGGGGGAGTGAATTAAGGATTCACAAATAAAATTAAAACCTAGCACTTCTTATTGCTTGGATGCATGCCCTTGCAAGCTTCTGCTGGTTGTATTTTTATTTTTCAATATTAGGTTTCCTCGTGTGTAACCTATTTTTGGACCATTTCCATCAAGCAGCCTTGTCTGACACCGCTGTCTCAGAGAGCATGTCTCCTGATTAGCATCTTTCTCGTAAGCTCATCTATCCCTAAATGTGACATCTGGAAGAGACATTATTTCTAGACTCAGTACCATCAGAGATTCTAGACAGCTGTCCAAGACACAGCACATTAGGGTAGCATTGGTAATCATGCCAAAAGAAAGATTAGAGACACATGCCTTTCTACCAGCATTGTTAAACAGATTTTCTGTCCCATACACTTACTCTTCTAGCAGATGCAGTCAGAAGCTGCTTCTTAGAAGCATTACCCTCACTTCATCATTTTCTAAATGAACTATTTTATATCTCAAAAGCTGGCGTGCTTTGCCTAAGTGTGTTTTGCAAATTTAAACATTATGACATTTTGTTTTGAAGCAGGCTTTTCAATGGAGTAGTTTAAAGTTAAGAAGCCAAAAAGTCACGGAGATCAAAAGCAGGTTAAATTGCCTGAGAATGAAAATTTGCCTTGGATTAAATAGCCTATTTCAACTTTATCCTAAATATTGTCAAAATTGCTAGGTTTATTTGTCCTACATTTCCTTTCAATTTCATTTTGGCTGTAATATTGCTCAACTCTCCTCAAACTTTTATTTGGAGACCATCTAAATTCCTTGAGACCTAACTTATGTTAATATATGGTCTTGCTTTTAGTTCTCATCTCTTTTTTTTGCATGAAATTGAATACTCTGAGTGTAGTAATGCCTTGAACTCAAGTTCAAGTGTCATGCATGTTAGTAACTTCTCATTTTGCAGCCAGGATGTGGCTATGACCGTGATTCATGAAGTGTTCAACATTATTCGCTTGCTTCATAGCTCTCCCTTTTCCTCTCTCTCTCACCTCCTGCCTTAATTTGCAGAAAAGTTCTCCTAAAATTCACTAGGAGAGAACTGACTCATGAATTCATACCCTGATGTGCCCCTGAAGTCCTCACAATAGACTGATACTCTGACTTTGCTCTTCAGCTCCTAATCCCTGGGGGAAAGTAAGGTAGGACCTCTGCTGTCACAAGACATACCCAAAAAAAGACTGGTGAAAGTGCCTGGATGTTTTCATGCACTTTTAGTACTGTGTTACCCATCTGGCTGCCCTGCACATGAAATGCTTCCCCTGCTTCTCAAATAAAAGTTTTTTCGTGGAAGGCAAACATTATTCACTGGGGATTCACACTGACCTTCAACCTGCCATGAAATGCTTCCCCTGCTTCTTAAATAAAAGTTTTTTCGTGGAAGGAAAACATTATTCACTGGGGATTCGCACTGACCTTCAACCTGCCAGCTGGCTCTGTGCAGTACTCTGTGACACAGATTTTTTTTTTAAGAAAAAGCAAAACACTCACTAGTCAAAACAGCAGCACAATGCAAAAGCACATCACACTTATGCTCCTTACACGAATTTAGCTGTGCTTTTCCTGAAACAAAGCACTGTGCTACAGAAAATGCAGAGAATGACTGAGCCTCACAGAGAGGATTTGGACTAGCCTCATTGCTGAAGGCAATGTACTTCCAAAGAATTAGAAGGTGCTAAGATACAGAAATGCCAAGGCCAAGATAAGAACCTACAGAAGATAGAACAGATCCTGTACTTTACACTGTAATTTTTGTGTCCACCAAACAAAGGATGGAAGCCTGTTCCAGCAAACAGATGGGGAGCTGAGTTTCTCAGCATAAGTGCTAGCCATTTAAATCAGCTTCATACCAGCAGCAGTGTTGAGGAAACAAAACACAGAAGATGCTGACTATATGAAGGGGAAAGTAATAACAAAACAGCAAATAAACTCCATTGATACATTGAATGGTCTCATGCTTAAAGGACCTGAAGGAAATCTGCTATTCTTGTGTATCTGTGCCTATAAAACAGAGCTCCTGGGATCTGATGCTGGATCCAATAAATCACAAAATCCAGAAAAAAGACCCACACAGACAGAGGGGAAACAAGGGAAACAGCAGCCCATTAGCTACACATGAAACCAAGAGGGATTTATTGTGGTCCTCTTAGCCCCTATAAGGTTTGATTATGATGCTCTGTGTGACATCACACAACATTCATCCACTGACTTCTATTAATTTTCCTTTTCAATTACTACACCAAACTTTATCTGCTGCAGTAACTGGTGAGGAATATAGCATCTGATACCTACCTGCTGGACAGGACATCTCTGTAAGTCCCTTCCATTTTGAACACTCAGAATGTAATGAGCTGTAGAGCAAATCATTCATTTCGATTTTCTCCAATGCAGAAGAAACACAGTTGGGCAGGGAAAGGAAATTGGCCTGTGGAGTGATCTGAGGTGCTTTAGTTAAGTTCTGAACGCTAAAAAAAAAATCTATCTTAAAGAAGGCTGAACAAGAGCCTCTACCCTGCAATCTGCAGGCAACAAACAGGGAAACATTTTCCTTTTTAAAAAAAAAAAAAAACCTTGGTAGTGTGTAGCTCCTCTTTTCCCCTAATATCCCACAACTATATTGTTTGAAAATTAACACAGAAAGTAGAGACTTGGCCTTGACATTGCCAAGGTTGCAGTCACAGCCATATCATGCAGAACATTGATTTCAGATTAGGTGGGAGAAGAAAGGTAAACCCTTTATTTCACCATTAAACATTTATGGTCATGTCCCCTGAAATAAATTGGCCTTTAGTGTTACTTTTGTTTGTTTGGTAAATAATACACTTCAAAATTAAGCATATTTTACATCTTTTCCACATTATCTAACCCACATTCCATCCATCTATTATACTTCCTAAACCAAACGCAGCCAGATCCATTTGATTACCCTTGCCCTAAATTAAACCATCAGCCTATTTTCCATAACAAGGACTGTCTTATATCATAAATTATGATAGGAATTAATTTTCGTTGAAGTTTGCCTGTAGAACTGAGAGAATTCCCTCTTAAAATGTGTCTTTCTTAAGTCAATGCTGACTGTCTGTAGACACATCACAGATGGACAATTTTTGTCATAGATATTTTCCATTGATACGTAACCTTCTTAAATACATTTCAGTTTTACTTTAGTGACTTTGAGCATTTCACAATTTCTTTAAAAAAGACTTTCCCCCCTACCTCTGCTATATATGCAAACTGTTTATGCATGCTTCCAGCGATGCCTCATGACCTCCAGAGAGAAGTGAATTTGCCATGAGGTTGCACACAACATAGGCTTACAAAAATTTTATTTGGCAACAAAGGACTAGTTCTGATTACCTGGCTACTTTTCTTCACTGCAGCTTGAAGAAATGAGCTACAGAAAATATAGAGGGGGTTTTCCAATGATCAGCTGAGATAAAGGAGGCTGTATTACTTTCACAGATAGAATCATAGAATCATAGAATGGTTTAGGTTGGAAGGGACCTCAAAGATCATCCAGTTCCAGCCCCACTGTGCCATAGGCAGGGACACCTCCCACTAGAACAGGTCACTCAAGGCCTCATCCAGCTTGGCCTTGAACACCTCCAGGGAGGGAGCAGCCACAACTTCCCTGGGCAACCTGTGCCAATATCTTACCACCCTCACTGGAAAGAACTTCCTCCTAATATCCAGTTTAAATCTCCCCTCTGACAGTTTAAACCCATTACTCTTTGTCCTGTCATCACAAGACCTTATGAGTAATCCCTCCCCAGCCCTCCTGTAGGCCCCCTTCAGATATTGGAAGGCTACTATAAGGTCTTGAAGCCTTCTCTTCTCCAGGCTGAAAAGCCCCAACTCTTGTAGCCTGTCCTCATAGCAGAGGTGCTCCAGCCCTCTGAGCATCTTTGTAGCCCTCCTCTGGACTCTCTCCAACAGTTCCACATCCTTCTTGTGCTGGGGGCTCCAGAACTGCACACAATACTTCAGATAGAGTCTGACGAGAACAGAGTAAAGGGGGAGAATCACCTCCCTTGCCCTGCTGGCAACGCTTCTCTTAATGCAGCCCAGGACACAGTTAGCTGTCTGGGCTCTAAAAGGAGCGTTCAGAGGAAAATAAAGGAATTGTGCTGGTACACTAGGGTTTAGGTAGGGAACACTTGCTCAGGAAGGAAAGAAATTAGCAGAAATACTGGATCTTCAGAAATTTACCTTTAACACAAGGCTAGTGAATGCATTAGTTTTCAGCAAAGATATCTAGTAGATAAACCATGAAGGGAACCCTCCCAGTGCTGAAGGAACAAGTTTACAGGATTATCACAACTGCCCTTGAAGCTGAGACAGGGACATCTCTGCATAGACACTAAATGGTAGCAGAATTTTACTGCGCACACTGCTGTGATAATTCAGCTCACCACACTCTAGCAGGAACTGATGGCTGAAGAGGTAGATCTTACAAAGTAGTGTACTATGTGGAAAAGAACGAGTTGAAGTAATCCTTCTCACCCCTAACTAAACAATACAGAGAGCTGCTCTCTGGTCAAAGTTGTCTGGTTGGGGTGTAAAAACATAGAGCTTATTCTGGTTGCTATAAAAACATAGAGCTTATTCCCAGTTCTCCTTTTAGCAGGAACTATGGTAACTTTCTCAAAAAAAAACCTTTATGAAAAACAGTGACATCAAGAGTTGATCAAGGAATGCAGGACCCTTCTGGTTTACATATTATAGTAACACCATTCTTCTTGCTTTCCTTCTTATTTTAAGGCTGCTCTGTAGTGTTTACCTGGTAGGTTAGATTGACATTCAGGAAGTTTTGCAGAGTGTTTAAATAAAAAAAAAGAAAAAAAAAAAAAAAAAACCCAAAAAAAAACCCCAAACCCTGTGCAGTGTGCTTTGTTAAACACAGAGCTTCTGTAGCTCTCATGGGTGGTGGGTGTACATGAGAAATGCAACAGCACTTCTCTCCTCAGGAAAACAATCTACAGCTTTTTTTTTTCTTCATTAATATAGCAGAATAGATTATAATAGATGCTGCTAGTATCTGCTTTACTATGTTAATTACATCAATTGACTCGTTTGGCCATCAGAAAATCAGATCTTCCTATAAAAGCGGATGCTGAAATGTATCTGCAGTACATGCCATATTTGGAAGAACCTTATTGTAAAATGACAGGCAAAGAAGTAACTAAATTTCCTGATATATTTTGGGAATAGTTCATATATTTCTCATTTTATGTACATTTTACTACCTCACAATCTGTTCAAGGAAGGCAGTGAGTCCTGAATTCTCCCTTGCTAAAGAAACCTGTTTAAGTTAGAAACCCAGCTCTAGTTGAATTAATTAAATGTCATAGATATGAATCCTTCAAGTGTCACAGCCTGGTTTTCTCAATCAAGCAAACTTAGCACAGGTGTATGAATATGCTGACCTGCAGTGTGGTGTATATCAGAAGACCTCTTTTGTGTCCATAGTTGACAACAACTGTGATTTTTTTAATCGCTCCCAAACAAGTAGTTTCATCTAAAATTGTAGCAGCCTTTGGTTTTAGTTGCAGAAGTCCTCCTGGTTTCTATCTTTAAATGGTCAAGGCAAATAGAGGCTTGGCTGGTTTTCTTTTTTAAAACTAAGGGCCTTTGCTTGCGGAAGTTGGAGGAGGTGAAGGAACTGGAAGAGAAGAGTAATCTTCTTCCAGCACATAGAAGGAGTTTGTATAGATTATTTTTTACACAAATTGTGACAAATGAGCCATCTGGACATTCCCATTCACTCTTCACATGGGAACAGTCTCGGATAAGTTTGTGCTGGTTTAAATAGAACCCAATTGCCTGACTTCAGTGGAGCTTGGTGACTTAACAGTCTCCAAATATTATTCCTTGGAAGATTTGACTGAAAAAGCCTAAATTATATCCTCATAATTGGGTCCCTAGAATGATGAACTAATCTTGTGTCATAGCCCATAAGCAATTGATTTACATTTTAAAAGTTTTGGTGTCATTTGGGTTTTTTTTTTTTTTATTTTGGTGAAGATAACAATGTCAAGAATTCTTTATTTAGACCTGATCTACTTTGTTGCTGAAACTTACACTCAGCTCCAGTACTGCATAGGACATGGCTTTCACATAAGTCATAGCAGAAAGCACTAAGTACTGTAGTAATATAGCACAATGACTCTCCCAGAGTGGAAGAAAAGAAGTTTGTCAGATTTATATGTAATGAACTCTCTACAGTTGAAGGATTAAGCATTTGTACTGTATTGTAACACTCTCAGCAAATGAAATTATTACACCATCTGCAAAACAGTGATATATTATCCCCTGTGAGACATTGTCCATGCTGCTACCAAACTGCATGGTACAAGCCTTGCTAATAGGAATTATATGAGGATCTGTAGAAGTGGACTGCTTTTCCTGTTCCGCACTAACAAATATCAATTCTTTTTAACCAAATAAAATGTAAGACACACATTTGTGATATTCAGAGCATTGTAGCTCATCAACACTGGCATATAAGCCCGATTCAACGGTTCAAAAATCCTTCTTTAATATACTGCACCTTTGACTCAAACAACTCTGAGGTTTTTATTTTTCAAAGGAAAGAGACGTAACAAGAAAAGTCCTTCAGACTGTGTCAAGAAAGATAAATCTCAGGAAGGGCTACAACTGCAATATGCCTTAATCCCCTTGTTCTGTAGGATGAACGAGGAGGGCAGAAATCAGCACTGGAGAATTTAATGTACCAGCTCTGTGCTTATACCAGCTTCCCACAAAACTTTCTGATCTGTCTATGGAATTAAACATTGCCACAGTAGCAGCCAGCTTCTAAAAGGTGTTGACACTTTGCCCGCAATTTCTCACTAGCATTCCTCCAGCTTTTCTGTACTTTTGAGATAGCTGTGCAGAATGTAAAAGAGGGGGGGAAAAAGTACGGATGATGGATACTGCCATTTTTGCAGGCCAGAGAAATTCCGTGATGCCAGTAACTATGGTTCAGAAATTATCTGTTCCAGTGAACCCAGATGTCATGATTAAAACCCAGCCAGCAACTAAGCACCATACAGCCACTCGCTTGGTCTTCCATGCTGCCAGTTGGATGGGAAAGAGAACTGAAAAATAAAGAGCTTGTGGGATAAGAAGCACTTAATAACTAAAATAAAATGTAGTATAACATTATTATTATTATTATTATTATTATTATTATTATTATTACTATTATTACTATTATTGTTATACAATTATAATGAAAAGGAATATATTAAAAAGGAGAGAGAAATA
>VWZI01016728.1:81722-132074 GCA_013396835.1 Psilopogon haemacephalus | reverse complement strand
AAATATACAAAAGAGAGGAATATATTAAAAAGGAGAGAGAAATAAATATTATTGTTATTACTACTGCTATTATCATTATTGTTATTATTACTATTACTATTAAACAATTACAATGAAAATGAATATATCAAAAAAGGAGAGAGAAAAGTAAAGTGATGCTCAATGCTAGCTTAGTATGTTAATTTTTTGCAAAAATTACATTAACCTTTCTCAAGTCAAGTTTGTTTTGCCTGTGACAGTAACTGATAAGTGACCTCCCTGTCCTTATGTCAATCCACAGATTTGTTCTTTGTATTTTCCTCCTTTGCATTGTTGAGGAGGGAGAGTGATAAAGCAGCTTCTTAGGCATGTGGCAGCCAGCCAAGGTCAATCCACCACAAACTCAAAGTGTTTGTGTGCATTTATGTGTGTGAAATTTTGAGGACAATATTCAAAACACTGGGTTTAACTATCATGGAGCTATCTGTGTTCAGATGCTACTTCTGTAAAGATCCTGGTTTCCCATCAGTTTCTCTGTTGGCAGCAGTGTGAAACTTCTTTTTTCTTTTTTTTTTCCCTTGGAATGTTGTCTGACTCTATAGGTATTGGAGAATATGACTACATTAAGTATGGTACAGGTTTCTCCTCTAGCATCAGTCTGAAATAATGCATCAGCACAACAGAGTAGACTATTCCATGAAGGTAACAGGAAGAAGGGAGAGTAAACTCCTACATATCACCATAAAGAAACAAAACATGTCACTTTTAACTGCTGCTGAAGCAACTGAGATGATTAAAGATACTGAAGAGAACATCATATCTGTATCAGAGAGAATATCATATCTTTATCGGAGAGTTTCTTATTGTGAAAACAATACCTAAAGCTGCAATTTCCCCCCTTGTAATTTATCAGTGACAAAAAAAAATCAATAGTGGGATTTTTACTCATGAGGTTTCCTAATACCTGAGTTTTGAGACACTTACTTGTTTTAGGGAGTACTCTAAAAAATATAAGATGGAAAGAGAAGTGGTTTGACACACAGGAAGAAGCCCAGCAGAGAAGAAAATCTGCTATGGCACTAAGAAGTTATTTGTTGACCAAGGAAAAATAAAAAAAGAGAGAGCTAGGAGGTCAAAAGAAGTACAGGGCTGAATGAAAAGTCAGAAGAGACAATTAGGAGTTAAATCTGACACAGAAAGGGAGGGAAGCTGGTAAAGAAATGGAAGAAGCCAAATAAAATAGAGAATGGAAAGAACAATAGGCAACATAGTGCCTATCTGCTATGTAGTAAAGAAAGACGTGCCAAAAGCTCATCATGACTATAAGACATCTGGCTGAGAATATCTTCACATTTTCAGATGTGCTGGGTGAAAGACAGAAGGGTTGGGGCATAAAGGTGTGATTACAACACTGAGAAAGCAGTTTTTTTCCTTACAATCAGAATATTCCAGAATAAATCCCTCCCCGTCTGTTATCCTCCAAAGTTTTCACAGGTCACAAGCATCTCGTGTTTTTCATACTGTAAATGTCCGAAGGTTCTTCAAGAGCTCTCCAGAACTGATGGACAGTGGATCACCAGTGCAAGGAAACAAAACAACTCTGAAATAAGACTTGAACTACTACAGTTTAAGTTTGTGCTCATGAGAACAGACAAGAACCCATTAGGTGCACCTTAAACTAAATCAAACTTGTATTTTCCTTTAATCAAGACCTGAAATGATGACCAGAATGTTAATTGTGCCAACCTCCTAACGAATTAAGCTCTGTGCTATCTCTCCTCATTAAGGCAGTTGACATCCTTGCATCTGTCCTTCTGATGTGTCAGCCAGTCACGTTGGCAGGCTATGCAGAGTGAGTGGCACACTAGTCACAGCTAATTGCACTATGAAAGCAATACGAGCCCTAAAACCACTCACAACAGAGACTAGATAGCATGAAATAAAGTATATTACTTTCTTTGCCTACTGGTACTAAGTAGAATTGGTGTCAGCCAACTGTAAGCACTTCTTGTGGAACACTTGAGTTCCACAAAGGGGATTTTGACTGCTAAATCCTTTAACAGTTATGAAAAATATTAGAGTCAGAAGTAATCCAGTGCTAATATAAAATTCTACATTTTACTTTGATGTAACATATGTAAATTAAATTCAAATAAGGCCAGTTCAGCAGTGTGAAGCCAATTTATACTTTCATTTCTATATTAAGTTTCCTTATTGCAACTACACTACAGATCAAGCCAGTGCATCTATATCTTACTATAAAAAATGTCAGCATAAGTGGGAATTTGAAAATGAGAGTTTAACAAAAGATTTTTTTCCCCTCTATCAAACAACACATTTTTAGTGCAATACTTAGCTTATTTTATTCTCAGAGAGTACAGAAATGAAATATATTATTTGAGAAACAATACTGTCACTTAATGTCCATCTTATTTTATTGTATTTAGCTCTGCATTATAAATTCTGTTGTTCAGCGCTCCACTGGCTTTGTTGATTGAGACAGGCAGTAAAACACTGCTGATATTTTAGTGGTCTAAACTCTGCACTGATATTTTAGTGTCTTTGCAAGTGAGCAAAGAGAGAGAGGAGGGAAGTCAGCTCTTGCAGCACATCTGAAGTCACATTGGAGCATATTCCCTTTTTGTGTAGCACTTCAGTCACCTGATCATAAATGCATTATATATATATAAAAATGCACATATATGCATACATATATATATAAAATATGTATTTGCTTATGCATACATACACATATATGTCAGGAAATACTGGACTCTAGCAAGTAGTTCCCTGAAAATGGTTTCCTAGATGTGGTCCAAGCAGCTATCTCAAACTGTATCTGCAACAGATATTGCTTGTGACAAAAAAAAAAAACCCAAATATATTCTTAGTCATCCAGTCCTCCAAGGGTTTTCCTGCAACTTGTGCAGTCTTGCACAGTTGTCTCTACAATGGTGTCTACAGGCCCCAACTTTGTGTCACGCTCCAAAAGTCACCTCTTGTGACCTACAAAGAATCACAGAATTAATCAGGTTGGAAAAGACCTTCTGATGGTGATGGAGAGATGGGACACTACCTGATGCAAGCAAAATGTCCATTTATTGCGTGCAAAGCACCAGCTTATATATTCTAAAAATCAAAACTTTTACATTGTGTCTAATAATTGATTAGTGCAACTGTGTACAGCAAGTGATTGGTTAGCAATACCTTATCGGGATGCAACTCCTTATTTGGACAAAGCTTACATTCGTTTTACTTGACACTGCTTAGCTCCTAGACAGTAGTTATCTCTAACATAAAACATCTGCTGAGGTTCTGCTCTTTACGCCTCTTCAGAACTTCACATTATCTATCCGTGCCTACCAGCACTTTTCCACCAGCTCAGTTGCACCCTCTACCCATGGCTTTTGTCCCATTATAGTCAAAACATCCCCATGCATCAGTCTCTCAGTACTCTGAGCAAAGCCTAACAAAGCATTTCCTTCAACCTTCAAGACCATTGAGTCCAACCCATCACCTAACACCTTCTAATTAACTAAATCATGCCACTAAGTGCCTCATCCAGCCTCTTTTTAAAGAACTCCAGGCATGGTGATGAAGTATCTTCCTCATCACCATGCTTCCTTAAAGAAGTAGCATGCATGCAGAATACTGTGACCTGAGGCTCTGAGGGCACCCAAGTCCTGACCCAGATCTGTTGCAACCTTTCCTCTTTGGTTCTACACACCCTGCTGGCTACACAGACATTGGCAAAGCCTGTTTAGCCATCAGTGCAGGAGTGATGTTAGTGGTACTGCAAGCTGCAGGAGAACAGAATGTGCTTGGATAAAATGTAATGTGTGTGCCAAGTCTGTGAGGAGTTATGTGTGGTCGCTGATAGAGAGGCCACTGGCAAGCTCTTCATGGGTCACTGCTCAAATTTATTAAAACTGGAAGCCTTCAGACATCTTTACTTCTGTCTTCTGTTAGGAAAGGCACAGGGCCGCTGGTAGGCACAGATCACACAGCATGGTCATTCCATGGACAAGTACGTATAGTGGTCAGAAAAGACAGAGCTGAAGCTACCACTGATGGTAACCACACATAGACCTCACTGTGACATCAAGGCAAGCAGAGAGGTTAGGCTACAGTGCAGCATGGGAGATTCATGTGCACACTCATAGGACAATCAAGTATACCACCCTGCAGCTGAAGCTAACTAGAGGGGTACCTGAACTCTACAGCTGAAGGCATATGCTTGTCCCAGCCCAGTTGTGTACCATCTTCTTTACACAACTGTCTAATAATGCATTGTATCATTGAAGTACGGTAGGCTAAGCAGCTACAACAATGTGGGGGGTTGCAGCATTTGAATTAATTGTTCCAGCATTACCTTACTGATCCTTTTGTGACAAAAAGACAAATTCCAGTTTGAAAGAAGGTCTTCAGCACCTAGTTTTGAATGTAATAAAAACCATAAGCACCATAAAAATACTTCCTTTATGGGACCCTGACTGTTTTTCAGAAGGGGCAAAACAAAAACTTCTGTTTGGGCACTTTGAGTTATTGCTTACAAAGAACCCAGGTAAGTGAGGCTTTGCTCTGAATGTTACTTTCTAAAACGGGCATTTCATGCTACACTTCCCTGCACACAGAAATTAAATCTTGTGGTGATTGTTGAAGCTTTCCAAACAGAGCTGAGTAAACATTCCCTGCTTCAGTGAAAAACTCCATAATATCAAAGAGCAGTTGCTATGATCACTGAGCATTTCCTCTGATCAAAGAACAGTCACCTTGTTCTATCAGAGGGACCCCAGCACCTCTGATAGCCATTCTGTTGGAACTCCCACTTTGTTCTAAGGCTCTGAAGACTTGCCAGGCTGAAAAGTAAAAGTTGCAGTACTCAGTCATCCAGTTAGAACCCTAAAAGATTCACTATATCCTCTGTGAAGGTGGTTTAATGGGTTACACCACAGAGGGATGTGTGGCTGGCTCCATGGGCAAGGTTCTCTTGCCTTTACTGGTGGAAGATGTAGCACAGAGAGGTGCTGAGATAAAAACTGCACACACGTGGCAGTTGGTCTCTCTACCTGTGAGTAACCCAAACAGAAAACAACTACATTTGTGGATTAAATTTGCTGATAACAAAGGAGTGCTGCAGATGTTCTCCATGTGAAATTCACGTAAAATGCCTCTTCTAACTAACTTGGATTTACATTTTGATAACTTATTCATGGTTCATGAGACAGCCTGAGAGAAACACTTGCTTCATGTGCTCCTGAAACCATTCCTGAGCCTACTTTGAGATGCTACCACGTCACTAAACAGTTGAACTTTTCTTTTGGCATCTCCTGCTGCCACAGCCTTGTGTTCAACCTGTAGCTCTGCTGTTAGCTCCCAGGGACTATAGAGTAATCAGAGGTATTATTTTCCTGTGAGTCTTTCCAATGCAGAGCTGAATGTTTCCAAGAATTTGTCTATAGGGAGATCCCACTGTGAGGTACAATTGTATTCAGTGAACTAAGTGAAAACTTTCATACATAAAACTGAATTGACAGGGTAGGACACCATTGACAACTCTAAAGCTGCAAATGAAATCTTTCTGTCTTGAATGCTCTTATCTGCCCCCTCCTCTGCCCTTCACCACTGAGGTTGAAACATTAACACAAGCAAATCTTCTGCCTTTATTGTGAAAAGATGGTAAAAGACTTAGCAGAACCCTTAGGTTCGTACTTAATGCCCCACAAATCCCTGGAAATCTTTTCATTGCCTTGAATGGGGTTTGGGTTAGGTCAATAATGAGTTGGATTAACAGTTATGAATTGTTCCATGGTGCTGCTTTGTTCCAGCTCTGACAATGGATGATTTACACATAGGGAAAATCACAAGGATCGAGGGCCATGAGTAATAAACCCCTGCCATTTGACATTTTATCTAGCTATTGTGCATGCAAATGAAAACACACAAACATCAGATCTGAGCAAAACCTGCTTCTGAGCGATCTGAAAAATATAATAACAACTTTGGCAAAGCAAAATAAAAACCATAAGGTAGAGATTTATAGACTTGTATTTAAGTTGCTTCATGTCTCCTTCAGAAGATTATGTATGACTCCACAGAACTTTTATTTTCTGCCTCAAAGACAACAAAAGACTGCGGCAAGCCTACCTACATGGCATGTTAATGTCCTGGTTTGAGGTAGAACAGAACTCTGTTCAGTGATTTTTATGCTTCAGCTTAGTGTCTTCTAAGCAACTGCACGTTCTGAAGTTAATGACATATTTTCACAGACAGAACCTGCTAATAGCAGTGATAATGCTTAAATGTTGCTAGTTAGTGCCAGGGATCAGTATGCAGAACGAGGTCACTGCTAAATCTTGTGTACCACCTTGGAGGGCAGTGCAGTAGGTAAAAGGCCACACCCAGCAGGAAGGAATTGAGGGGACAGGTGACCATAAAGAGACCAACAAGAGACTCCATTCCATATATGTCATGTTCAGTATAAAGCTGAGGCATCACGAGGGTAAAGCTCTCTTCTTCAATGCCCAGAATCCAAGGAGGACACTATACTTTCTGCCTTTGATCCTGATCCATGAGTTTCTGAATTCAGTTCCAGAATCCAGATGCTGAGTCCAGTCTGAGACTTCCCCAGCACCTACCACAGCATCAGTGGTGGCAGTGACATAATTGCCATGGGGAGGATTTGGTTCGATATTTGGTTTATATATATTTGTATATATATTATTATAATCATTACTGGTTTTATTAAAGTTGGTTTAGTTTACTTCTCCAATGCACCACCCTCACTCCCTTTCCCCCTTTCTCATTTCCTTTTGGGAAGGGAGAAATGCTAATAGATAGCACTTGGCACTCATTTTAGTGGCCAGCCCAACCCTAGCCCTTGACAGTTAATAAGGGAATTATATTCCTTCCCAGTCCTAACCTAGAACAAACTCTAAAGAGAGTAAATGTTTTAGAACAATCCCAATTCACATGCTCAGCAAAACAAAGGTAAGGTTTTGGGAACCTTTGTAAACTGTAATCTGACATATTCTGCATTATCACAAGCAAGGTCAATGGTAAGTGATTAGATTTGTTCAATGTGAAAAACAAGATCGTGGGACAACCTAATAAACTCCCTGAAGCTGAAACATTCAGAAAACTGTTCTCAAGATGAGTTCTGAACTTCATTTCATTTAGACATTTATTAACTTGTTAATCTGCCAGACTAAAAAGTGTGCTGCAGATGGATGCTTTGCTACAGACAGAGCTGTTATACAAGCAAATCAAAAGGAACCTTTGACTGCTGGTAAAGATCTAAAATGAAGGGATGAGTGATTTCCCTCGTAAAGTATGGCTTTATTGATAGGACACAGTAATAAGGCATCGAGATAGATATTTCAATCACATACGATTGGTGTCTCACTTGTCAACTCAATGCCAAAGATAAAGAGCGAAGGAAGAAACATATCTGCCAAAGCACTTAGATATAGAAATAAAAATACCATAGTTAACATATCCTTTATAATGATACCATCTAAATTTTCTCTATGAATCATCTGGAAATACCTTTCCAGGGATGAGAGTGAGACAAATAACAACACATGCTTTCAACGACTGCTTTTATCAGTTGTCTTAAAGAACGCTCACTTCTCCATTAGCATTCATCTTCTACTATCTGCCCCGGTCTGCTACAGACTAGTGCTCACTATGCCAAGTTTATGTCAAGTTCATGTAAGTGCCTTTTTTACTTCCAAATTCCAGACTGAAGCTGTGTGCACATGAACTGTGGCATTTACCAGCTAGCTCAAGAAGTCAGCCCACTAAGAGGACCTACCTTTTGTATACTACTTCCAGGTTTTTAAAAGTATGAGCTTATTCACAGCTGACAGACTTGGTAAAACAAGGTTACGTCACTGTGCTGGTTTGAACTAATTGGAGAATCTGAGTGAGAAATTAGACTATTGGCTGAGAGAGGAAAACACAGTATGTCACTTCACCCCAGAGCTTTACTGAGAAAGAAAAGAAAATTCGTTTAAAAGTGTAACCCAAACATAGATAATACAGATGGTTTCAGGCTGCTCTGGGCTGCAGCTGCTTCTCCTTGCATGGTTCCTTCATCTCTCTGCCTTGGTGGCTAATTCTCAGTAATTCTACTAATTTCTTTCCTACTGCTAACCCCCCTGGCTGATCTACCTCTGCCTATCTGCAGCAGCAATAGGTGGTAAGATAAGATTGGGGAAGGGGGGGAAGGTGGTAGGGGTGGTTAGTTACCCCTCTTGGGGATTTTGATCTCTGGGAGGGCTGTGGTGTTTCTGTATCACCTTTTCACTGTATATATCTGTAAATATCTGTTAGTATTGTAAATATCTGCTTGTATATTGTGCATTGCTGTAAATATAAAGCTTCATTTATCAACTTCCAGTGTTCTGAGTCCTAGCCAGGTTTTATTTCAAAAGTGGGGGGGCAGGTAACTGCCAAACCACTACAATCACACTCAGAAAATACTATGTTTTCCTCTGGCACCATTTGGAACTTCGGAATCTACATGTTGCAAAAGGCATGTTTTCAGAAGTGGCTTCTCATTTAGAACATGGATGGGTAGGAACATGACAAAATTCAAATGCTTAGTCTCTGGTTTAGGATTTAAATGCTTCCAGATTAGTGTTGGAAAATTTGCATACCACTCCCTAATATTTGTGGTTAAAAAGACTATTTTCCAAATGCAGATCAACGTAACCTCTGAGAGCTGCTCAGTCTGAATTTATGAACAGGAAAGACAAGCACTCTGAGAGGTCTGAGTTGCTTCTCTTCACCTCGGGAGCCTGTTCACTCTGAAACTTATTAAAGACAATTCAAATATCAGCAGTTAAATCTATTTGATTTCTATAAAACCCAATAAAGGCGCAAAATTCCTTCTGAAGGAAGGAAAATCTCGAGTATCTAAAACATGTTGCTAGGAGCAGCTTCTTATTGAAGTGTACCTCAAGGTGTTGTGGCTGTGCATTACGGGTATGAGTACTGGGAACGTGGTCTGTAGGGTCCTATGTAATAATCATTGCTATTTCTCAGAGGAAAACACCAGAGAGGTATTTTTCAGCCTTCTCTAGAGCACCTGGTTTGGTGAAATGATACCAATTGGTTGGGGTGAAATTTGAAAATTGCAATGTTTGGAATGGCAATCCTACAACAGAAAAAAGGCGCCAACCATCTACAAAATATTATACTTGCCTCTTCCACCTTTCTGGTTTGCCAATTAAGTTTACTTACAATTAAGATCCTCCATGCTTCTTGCACCTGTTCAGTGGACTGATTCCCTATATTTCTTCCTCTTTTAACCTTTCTCTTATTACCAACACCACGTCACACTTTGAGGCTATAATCTTCATTTATAGCTTTCATTACTAAGAAGTCTGTAATGAAGGGAACTTTACCATTTCTTAAGGCATTCTTTTTCCTTACACCACCATCCTCTAGACAAGTAAACAAAGGTCCTGATAGCATCACCCTTCCAAGGGGCAATGTATTTAAGTCTAGGATGCATTTGTCCCCAACTTGTGCCTGTAGGCAGGACTGGATGGATTGTTGAGAGTACTGCCAAGTCCTCAGCTCCTGCACTTCTGTCCTTTACTGTACAGCTGGCTTCTCGGATCAGCTCAACATCAACACCCAGCTTGTGCCCATCTGGTTCAAGAGCCATCCTAATCTTTCTGTGGCACCTCCAATATTTCCAAGAAGCACCACAATGACTTCTGAAGCAGCACATTTCACCATGGCTGTGGGCTCAGTCTGCAGACAGAAGTAGCAGAAGCACCTTGTTCCCTTCAGGATGAACCAAGGTCTGCAGACAGAGGCATGGATTGCAGAGGGACTCTGTACACTTAAAGCACAGAAATCCCCCAGGGATCAGTGCTGGGTCTGATTCTGTTCAATATATTTGTTAATGATCTGGACAAGGGGATTGAGTCCATCTTCAGTAAGTTTGCAGCTGACACCATGTTAGGAACAGGTGTCTATAGAAGGGTAGAAGGGCCCTGCAGAGGGACCTTGACAGGCTAGATGGATGGGCAGAGACCAATGGGATGAGATTTAACAAGGGTTCTAGGGTTCTACACTTTGGCCATAACAATCCCAAGAAGTGCTACAAGCTGGGGACAGAGTGGCTGGAAAGCAGAAAGGGGCCTGGGGATGGTGGGTGATAGTAGGCTGAACGAGAGCCAGTAGTGTGCCCAGGTGGCCAGGAGAGCCAGTGGCATCCTGGCCTGTATCAGAAACAGTGTGGCCAGCAGGACAAGGGAAGTTATTCTCCCCCTGTAGTCGGCACTGGTCAGGCCACACCTTGAAGGGTCCAGTTCTGGGCCCCTCAATTCAAGAGAGATGCTGGGGTACTGGAAGGTGTCCAGAGAAGTGCGATGAAGCTGGTGAGGGGCCTGGAGCACAGCCCTGTGGAGAGGGACTGAGGGAGCTGGGGTTGTTTAGCCTGGAGAAGAGGAGGCTCAGGGGTGACCTCATTGCTATCTACAGCTACTTAAAGAGAGGTTGTAGCCAGGTGGGGGTTGGTCTCTTCTCCCAGGCAACCAGCAACAGAACAAGGGGACACAGTCTTAAGTTATGCTGGGGGAGGTATTAGGAGGATATTAGGAGGAAGTTCTTCACAGAGAGAGTGTTTGGCATTAGAATGGGCTACCCAGGAAGGTGGTGGAGTTGCTGTCCCCAGAGGTGTTCAAGAAAAGACTGAATTGGGGCACTTAGTGGCATAGTGTAGTTGGTTGGATAGGGCTGGGTGGTAGGTTGGACTGCATGTAGGTCTTTTCCAACCTGGTTGATTCTATGAACAAGGATCAAACTTTGTTCTTTAAGAAAAAAAGTTGTAGAAGTATCTTGAATTACTTTTCTTTCAAGGAAACTGGGGGATAAAAATCTTCCTTTTAGTCTGAAATCCTAAAACAACATTTCTGCCTAAGTAACCTGCTCACTAGCTGTGTTATTCTAGTCAAGGACACCATGTGTCCTGCAATTCTACAATCCCTTGAAAATTAAGACAGAAATTAGCATTCTGCTCCTAAATTATGGTCTGTAAAATGTAAAATAAATTACTCAACATGGAAGCACTTAATTCCAGCCGTGTTTCTCTTATAGAAAGTAGCTGTCCTGATGAATGCACTCACTGTAAATATTTAAATTGAAACTAGAAAAAAAAATCCTTCAAAATATGAGCAAATGGTATCACCTTATCTCTGCAAGACACCTTGGATGTCATCAGTGAGTTCTTTAGCACACACATTCCTAAAATAAGTAGATAAAATGTCACAGGGGTTCTTTTTTTTGGTCATTATCTATCATGTGGGGTGTATTGTACTGATTGAGCAACCAGAGAAGGGCTTCCAGCAGCAGATTTCTGGGGAGGAAAAAGAAAAATGAAAAAAATTTCTTTGTTCTTGTGAGTCATCTCCAACTCTGCCACCTCATCAGTTATTTCCCATGGCAGAATAAAAAAGCACATGCTAAAAGACAATACAAAGAGAATTATCTGGTGGTAAATTTGCAAGGAATAAAATAGGTTACTTACATTGTGAATAAGTAATTAATATTGTAATGCTTTGAAATCCAGAAGGATGCAGCATTACCTGAAAAGCTACTGCAGCAATCGAGTCACAGAGAAAGCTGTACCAAACTAGCTTCATAAGCCTGCCAGGCATGAAAATACGGAGAGACTCAGAGCACTGAAGTACACATCCCAACAGATGTATTTGCAAGACATTCTCACCAGCATCACCTCAGTTTGGGTTCTGAGCCATTTTCCCTCACTTTGCTGTTTAAAGATGAACAAATACTTAGCAAGGTGAGTGCCAATGGATTCACAAGCAGCTGGGGAAGGGTCTGCTGAGAGATGTTTCAGTGAGTAACAGCGGTGTAAAGGACAAAGATCTGAACAGAATCAGCTCAGGTTTTAAAGTGCAACACAGACCTCTTTCTCAGCCTCAGATGCATGCACCTCACCATCTACTAGAAGGACATAAAATTCTATCTACAATGTGTATTTTTTTAGTGGTTGCCTGCTCCAAATCAGATCTCACTCCAGGAAGTTAAAATTAACTGTCTGTTCCATCTTCTATTGCCAGAGGTTTATTCTGGTCCTTCTCCTAGTTATCTGGTTTTGTTGTTTTTGTTTTTTTTCTCACACAATAAAAGAAACAGCAATCAGTGTGTCTTTGGGGGTCACAAGTGGTGTCCTCAGGGCTCTTCAGTGTTGGAGAAGATATTTATGCCACTCAGCTTCTCATGATCAATGCAATCAGTGCGAAATAAGCTGCGAGCCATGAAAATAGATTCGATGCCAGGTGTAAGCACTGATGAGGGATTTGGTTCAAGGTTTATGGAAGGCATACTCCCCCATTTTGGATTGCTCTGAATGCAAACATCTTGAAACAAACTTGGTTTATTTTTTAAATTTCAAATTTTTAATTGTTGTTAATTTGCCATCCTCTGAGTTACTTCTAACAAATTAAATAATACTGTGCTCTGTTAATCCAGAAGATAAACTTACTGTAGGCTCATGTCTATTAAGCTTTTAATTAAAAGAAAATGAATTAAGGACTGAAACTCATCAGCCATGACTTTTGTTTTTGAATAGCTTTTTAAATTTGTTTTCAGTATAAAAAAATTTAGCAAACAGAATTGTATGTTATCATGATTTATGAATATTCCATTGTGGTGCCTACTGCTTCCCATATGGCTCCTTGAGGACTATATCTTAGTCTTATGTCTGGATAACACCTATAACAAACAAGAATGAATTCCTATTAAAGCTTCCTATTATTTTGCTATTAAAGCAGAATTAATGTAGTTTATAACCTTTCATACAAGAGCCTTTTACTCTTTCTTCTTCATGTCATCCATTTGTTCAGGAGTTGCTGCTTTTCAGATGCTAGTGAACCAATAAACACACTGCCTATAATATTAGAAAACACTTTCCCTCTCTTGGTTTTTTTGGGCTTTTTATAACATAAACTGAATGCAAGATATTCTTAATATCCTTTCACCTCACTTCCTTGATTAATGTTTTGAAGCTTTTCATTATTTTGAGGTCATATTCAAGACTGGGTGTATCACATCACACAATGCCCATTTACATGGCAGCAGACGTTTCCAGTTTGCTCTCCTGAACCAGACTTAGTTCAAATTCATTGAGATGCTGCCTAGTCACTTTTTCTGCACTGGATTTTATTCACACAGAAAAGTGTTTGGTAGAAAATGTCAGCTGAACAAAATGATTATCTAGTTAAGCTCTCTGCCTTCAGTCTGAATCAACTGCTTCCATGTCATCATTCCCACATGGTTATTCAACCATCAATCTTAAAACCCTTCACTAAGAGGACTCCACCACATTCCTAGGCTACCTATCTCATTACTTAAATACCTACTCAAATATTTTGCTGAATTGCTGGCATAGTTGCCTTTCTTAAGACTAAATGGTTTCACCCTCCAAGTTATGACTTTAATTATTCATTATATTTGGATTATATTTGCACAGATTATCTGCCAACAGAAAAGCCAGGGAAATATTCTGCCAAATTCATTCTGTCAGATCAAATCCTTAAATCAGTAGTGAGTTAAATGTGGTTAGAACCTGGCACAGTCTGGTAAGGCATAAATAAACGAAAACAAAGCATTAGAATCTCATTAAAAGAAGCAAGGGGCAAGAATTGATGCATCTGCAAGTAAAATACCAAAAGTCAGTGTCTTCTCTCTGCCTCTATAAATCAACTGAATGAAATTCCCTTAGAGGCACACAAAGGTAAAGGTTATGAAAAGATCCTGTGTTTTCTATAAAGCGTGATTGCATGTTAAATAATTTTGCACAACGCAACACCTTTTGATAACTTGTGTTGACAACAAATCATTACAATGTCTGCAGCGGATCATAATTAGAAAAAAAGTAATTTACTATTTCAAATAGAATTCTCTGCTGAATTATGACAAAAGAAAAATTGCTGCAATGTAATGAGATGTCTGAACGATAACTGAGGATATGTCCTCCTTTAAACCACTTGGTTTAGGCTATAGTATTTTGTACCTGGGGTCAATGTTACACCTCACATAATGAAAAATCACAATGTATTGAAAGTTAACCAAGTTTAGGGCCATGAGGATGATCAGAGGTCTGGAACACCTCTCCTATGAGGACAAACTGACAGAGTTGGGGCTCTTCAGTTTGGAGAAGAGGAGGCTCCCAGGTGGCCTTATTGTGGCCTTCCAGTATCTGAAGGAGACCTACAGGAAAGCTGGGGAGGGACTTTTTAGGCTCTCAGGGAGTGACAGGACTAGGGAGAATGGAGCAAAGCTGGAGGTGGGGAGATTCAGACTGGATGTGAGGAGGAAGTTGTTGAGCATGAGAGTGGTGAGGTCCTGGAATGGGTTGTCCAGGGAGGTGGTTGGGGCCACATCTCTGGAGGCGTTTAAGGCCAGGCTGGATGAGGCTCTGTCCAGCCTGATGTAGGGTAGGGTGTCTGTGTGCATGTCAGGGGTTTGGAACTAGATGATCCTTGTGGTCCCTTCCAACCCTGACTGATCCTGTGATTCTACGATTCAGTTTGTCTTTCCAGCTGGCTTATTTTCCACATTTGTTTTCTATAGTTTTGCAATCAGTTTTTAAAATCTAGCTTAACCTTTATTAGAAAATCTTAAAATAACAGGAAAAAAAAGCATAACCAAGGCTGGGCAGTCAATATTACTCAAGTTATATTAGTCTGGATCATCCCTTTAGCTGAATCCTTCAAGAAAAATTTCTAATTATAGGCACACAGACCTGCACTGATTTATTCATATGAATAAGCATTAGTAATGAGCCTGGTCATATGGAGCCTATCAGGTCACAAAGCTGTAGGCATGTCCTCAAACAATTTCTGAATCGTGGTCAAAAGGCATTGCAATGCTGTGCTAAGCAAAGCTGCAAACCTTCAGAGAGCTAATAACATTCCTAAAATAAGGAGATGTTGTTAACAAAAAGGAAGTTGTCAATAAAAAGACCCCAACCAACCAATCCAACAAACAAACAAACAAACATAAAACTTTATGCCAAAATATTTCCTGGACTCAGTTAATTACAGAGATCCTCAGGGTGGAAGCTGGTATCCCACGGGCTCAAGATTAAGACTGAGTATTAGGAAGAAATTCTTTACAGTGACACCAGTGAGACACTGGAACAGGATCCCCAGGAAGGTTGTGGATGCCTCTTTCCTGAAAGTGTTGAAGGATAGGTTGGACTGGACCTTGAGCAACCTGGTCCAGGAAGGTTATCCTGTCTGTGGCAAAGGTGTCTGAACTAGATCTCAAAGGTCCGTTCCAACCCAGACGATTCTATGATTCTATCTATCTAGTTTTAAAAGCAAGTGGCTTTAATAAAGGAGTAATATTCCAAATATTAATATATTCCAAATATGAATATACCTGACCCTATGGCAGGGGGTTGGAACTGGATGATCTTTGAGGTCCCTACCAACCTAAACCATTCTACGATTCCATGATTCTGTGATTTTCTTTCTATGTGATGAGTTACTCAACACATTCAGCTATGATATTTGGTCAGTCTGAAGTACATAATATAAAGAAAGTATATGCCAAGAGAGATACTGTACAGGCATTTGTTCAGTGTATCCATTCATATCTACAAAATTTATTATTCATATAGCTCCATTCCCTTAATTCTGGTAGGTGATTTCCAAGCACAAAGCTGAAATGAGTCTAAAGAGCAAGGGTGCCACGATTTTACACAGAAAAGCTTGTGAAGGGAGGGAAAGGGAAACAGTGTATGATACCTGAGGCATTGGAATGGGCCACCCAGGAAGATGGTGGAGTCACCATCCATGTAGGTGTTTAAAAGAGCAAGTAGATGTAGATCTTCAGGACATGGTCTAATGGTCATGGAGGGTTTTGGGCAGAATGTTGAACTTGATCTTAGATGTCTTGTCCGGCCTTTATGATGCTATGATTTTAATATTGTGTAGGAACTCAAATAAAATTGATTATGATTATTCATCCTACTTACCTCCATAGCATACTTCATTGTTAGACATCCCTGTCCACACCAGTATCTTCCTTCATGTATTCAGAGCTAAGAGGCAGGCAGCCAGAGCAAGGATGCTATCTCAAGGACCTAGACAATTCAGACACACTGGATAATGTCTAGAACACTGTAGAAGTAGCTAAGGAAAACACTGAAAACAAAACATGAGTTCTCAAAGAACTTTTTTTTTTTTTAGTGTTTTTATTCTCTCCAACTCTTTATCATCTCACTTTTAACTCTGCCTCATATTATCATTTTAGTGAAAGTTTGTTATATTTCATCAGAGAGAGGCTACTCATCTTTTAGAATCATAGAATCATAGAATGGGTTTAAATTGGAAGTGACCTAAAAAATCATCCCATTCCAACCCCCCTGTGCCATAGGCAGGGACACCTCCCACTAGAAAAGGTCGCTCAAGGCCTCATCCAACCTAGCCTTCAACACCTCCAGGGAGGGAGCAGCCCCAACCTCCCTGGGGTACACGTTCCAGTGTCTCATCACCCTCACTGGAAAGAACTTCCTCTTAACATCCCATTTAAATCTCCCCTCTGCCAGTTTAAACCCATTACCCCTTGTCCTGTCATTACAAGACCTTGTCAATAGTTCCTCCCCAGACTTCCTGTAGGCCCCTTCAGATATTGAAAGGCTACTATAAGGTCTTCTCAAAGCCTTCTCTTCTCCAAGCTGAAAAACCCCAACTCTCATAACATGTCTTCACAGCAGAACTGCCCCAGGCCTCTGATCGTCTTTGTGGCACCCTCTGGACTCTCTCCAACAGTTCCATGTCCTTCTTGTGTTGGGGGCTCCAGAACTGCACACAGTACTCCAGGTGGGGTCTGAAGAGAGCAGAGTAAAGGGGGAGAATCCCCTCCCTTGCCCTGCTGGCCACACTGCTCTTGCTGCAGCCCAGCACACAGTTGCTGTCTGGGCTGCACTCACACTGCAGGCTCATGTTGAGCTTTTCATCAACCCAGAACTCCAGGTCTTTTTCCTCAGGGCTGCTCTCACCTTCTTTATTTGTGTTCAATTTTAACTCTGTGCCTTGTTGTCAGTCTTATTGAACGGTGATAAGAGAATTTCAAACTATGTCACCTCTAAAAAGTGGAGGTTTAAATCTGAAGCCCAGCTTTTCCAGATCAAGTTTCTATTAATTACACAGCTTGGTGTATGTTACCATATTGTTATTGTTGAAAAAAATAATTCAATCGACCTGAAAGGCAATATAGCTGTTCACAGTACACCTGGTTAATGGCATAAAATTACACAGAAATGCATTATGTAATGGACACAGACTATGGGTGGAAAATTGCAATGAAAAGCTGGGAAATATCAACTGGGTTTATTTTTAAAAAGTCAGCTTTCAAAGAATTCTGAATCTCATTTTGTTTCTAAATATAACACATCAACTAGTCAGTAACCTTTACAATAATCTCTTATTCCACTCTGTTCCTGTAATAGCTGTTGGCCTTGCCTCTGTTTGAAGGCCTTTCCCCAGCTGGAAATATTTTCTAAAACAGGAAAAAAGTTGTTTGATTTTTAGCTAACTACATTCAGCTGGTTACCCTTTGGAGGAAGGGAAGAGGAGGAAGGGAAAAGAAAAAAGAGAAAAAGAGACAAATTCTTAATTTTCACCCATATTGAAGTCATATGATAATCCTAAAAAGTCAGTATTTTTGCCATTTTTCGTCTGCCTCAAAAGCACTGCAAGCAGTAGCTTGCCTCACAGCATAAATGCTGGGCTAGAGGCCAATGAACCAGTTCAGAAAACAGAAGGTCTGTCAGAACTCAAAGAAAAATCCCAGGCCGTGATTGAGCTGAAAAAGCTCCATTCTTTTTCTTTTCCACCACCTCTATGGAAACTCCTTTTCTGTTCCATCATCCTCCAGTTGAGCCTGACTATTCTTCTCAACTACTGAACTCCAATATGGTTTGTCTTTCTCTCCCTCCCTTGCTTAGTCTGTGATCTCAGCCACCTTTGTAGCTCCCATTATCAATCCCAGCAGCATCTCTACTGTGCTTTGACTGGCAGCACAATCAGAGCTTGTTCTTTCTGGGATGCACAATGTGCTCTGGGGACTGGAGCCCCCCTTGCACAGGGAATTAGACTTCAACATCATCAAAGGGGTGCAGGAATAGCTGGCAGAACCAATGGGCCCCATGATGGGCACCTACAATAACTGCTTGCCACCCAGTTGCCTTTCAAGGTTTGTGGAAAAGCTAAGAGGGATAATGAGAATTTGCTGAGGAGCCAGACAAAAGAAGGAAGACAACAGCATTTGCTGAAAGGAAGCATAAGGGCAGTGGGAACTGAGTGTAGAGGTTTCAAGGCAGAAGTTTGAAACTGCTTCAGATTATAGGGAGGCCTTAGCAGCAAAGCTCAGAGTGGATGTGGTCACTGTAAGGCTTTGATTGGATCCATTACTGTATTTAGGTGCCTCTCGCTTGATGCCAACCCAGGTATTTGCAAGGCTCTCCATCTCTAAGGTATGTTGTAGTTTTCTGATTATAAACTCCCAGTATACACCCAGGCAAGAACCTGAAGCCTCTCTGAGAGCAACACTGAAAGCCTATGTAGATTGTCTTAAAGGTAGGTCTACCAACCTATTGGTCTCCTTGCTTCAGTTCATCTATGACAACTGTCATTATCCAGATCAAACTGGTAAGTCACTCTTACCTCATTTACAACAGATAGCAACATTGGGATAATCTCTACTGAGTTAGGTTCTGTTTTTTCTGGTCTTGTTTCTAAAAGTGGTCAACAGGGACAAGAAGTCATGTGCAGAAAGCAAGAAAATCAGGAGCACAAGAGGCAGTGCTGATGTTTTCTGATGACAAGTGCTCATGGTCCATGAGTTTTAAGGATGTTCTGAACATAATGAAGGCACAGGTAGACCTAGTGAGAAGACCTGAGAGGAAAACTTGAAGCTCAGTAGAACTTCCCAGATAGGACAGGACAACACCTGGGGTCAGCTGAAGCTGCACATTATTTAGGGCATAAAGGGTATACAGTGCCTGCTGTATATACAGATGGCAGATTTAGGCAAGTGTCTTACTATCAGTGTAAATACAGGCACTGTATAAGCCTGGAGCTGTGGATGAAAGTGAAGGTAGCCCATCATTTGGGAAGAGCTCTCTTTTCCACTTCCAAGACTTTCCTTTGATTTGTCTTGCAGCCACGACACAGCTGTTGCTCCTGAACCATTCCAAAATTCTAGCATAGCATATTAACAGACAGTAAAAATTGGTTTAGGGTTATTTTGACACATAAGTGCTGGCGGTTTTAGCCTGCAGCATGTTGCAAATCTTTTCAGCAGGGGTGAAAACAGACTTGTTAGGGAGCACTGATTAAACCAATCAAACTATTTGTGTGAGGTTTATGCAAGAAAATTGTAGATAAAACAGGTTGGCACATATTCATGAACCAAATGAAGAAGTGAACAGAAACCTTCCTAAAGTTCCCAAAGAAAACAAAATTTTAAATCGCCTTTAATGAAAACAAAAAAAATCCCAGCATATTTACAAAACAGGTACTGGGAGAGTTTTATACAGGGGGAAAAAAAAAAACCAAAAACACAAAACTAAAGCTTGTGGAAAAGTGGACTGTTATTTTTATTAAGGTGAAATTACAGTACCCAGCAGCTGGGGTATGCAGCTGAAATAACTTAATAAAAGCAACTACTGGAAAAAAAATAAGGACCTTTTTTCCCTAACATGGAAAGAGGAGAACATATAGGAAAGAAAGATTTTTTTTTTTTTAAATCCATTCTTCTTCATTTGTCACTTTTCTTTTAGGAAGGCAGAAATTCTTAACAAATATTTATGAATATCAATTTATCATAATAATTGTCTCCAAATTAGGTAATGCTTGGGAAATTTTAACTCACAAATACTCTGATATGTCTCCAAACTGTCTGCAAGGCTGATATGGCAAGAAAATGAGATCTACCTCATCTTAGTATCATTTGCACTGAAAGCATAAAGAGCTTTACACAAGACTTTTTAACACAAACTAGCCATGACAGATGATCATAGAATCATAGAATCAGTCAAGGTTGGAGGGGACCACAAGGATCATCAAGTTCCAACCCCCCTGCCATGCCCAGGGACACTCTACCCTAGAGCAGGCTGCCCACAGCCTCTGCCAGCCTGGCTGCAAACACCTCCAGGGATCTGGCTCCGAACACCTCCTTGGGCAACCCATTCCAGGACCTCACCACTCTCATGCTCAACAACTTCCTCCTCACATCCAATCTGAATCTCCCCAGCTCCAGCTTTGCTCCATTCCCCCTAGTCCTGTCACTCCCTGAGAGCCTAAAAAGGTCCCTCTCCAGTTTTTCTGTAGGCCCCCTTCAGATACTGGAAGGCCACAATAAGGTCACCTGGGAGCCTCCTCTTCTCGGAACTGAACCACCCCAACTCTTTCAGTCTGACCAATTCACCTGTTTCCTTTCTGAGAGGGCCCACACCTGATCATCATAGTCCCGTCCAAAGAAAAATTCAAAAGGGCTATTAGAAACAGGCAAATTTTAGGACACGGTGGGCTAATAGGTCAGAATCTCCCCAACATCTAAAGAAGGAGGACTCAAATAACTAAACTGGAAATGAGTGTATGTGACAGACATTTTGTCCTGAACAGACACCATCCAGAAAACCTGTGGTTGATGATACAGTTAGAAGTTGATTGGCATTGTCACATCTAGACACAGGGGGTTGGTGAATATTGGGATTTTTGGGCCTACTAATTAAAAAAAAACCCAAACAGTTTAAAGTAGATGGTGTTTAGGTCATAGTTGAGCACTTCATTCAACCCTTAGCTGCTGAAGAGGCCACAGCTGTGCCATCTACAGGCATTACCTAACATCCACATCATGGACGTGCTCTGCTAGACCTTTGCATCTGAGCAATTAGGTCAAAGTATACTTTTTGCTAGCTCTTAAATGTTAATATTCCAATTTTATGGCAGTAAGAGCCAATGGGTCTGCAGTGCCTTTGTTTTCTGGGTAACATACTCAAGAAGCAGCAGCTAATGGCAAAAGTACAAGGGTGTGTTCAGCTAAAGCGTTTATAAAGACACATCCTTTTATGGTCCACATCACGGTTTTTCTTAAATTACCTCTTATCGCTCAGAGTCAGACTGGCCAAAGGATCCACAAAAATATACTGAGTAAGTGACAGATTTTTAAAAGAAATGCACAATTCACAGACAGGTTTTCAGGAGGTTAAAGTCATAATGTACTATTATCTGAGAAGACAGACACACCTATTTGAAAAACCATTGTAGATGCTATAAAACTTGAAACCTGACCAAAAGTAGTGCGGACCATACCTTTTGCTTTACATGAAAGATTTTAATACCATTAAGCAAAATGACATACGAACTCAGAAGAAAGCACATCACCTCCTGAAACACTGACACCACAGGGATCATCCTTGGAGGTCTCCCTGCCAGGCAGTGATCCCAGATAACCCTGCTCCTTTTATGCAATGTGGCATACAGGACGCAGGATGATAGACTGCAGGCCATATGCTAGAGCTCTGTGTTTGCTAAAAATAGGACATTTCTACTGTCCTACTAGGGACAAGTCAGAACAAATGTGACTAGAAATCTGGCACAAATCCATAAGGCTGAGATGAACAGCAGAGGTCCTTCCTTCAGGCTTGTCAGACAGCAAACTAATCAAAATCCTCTAAGGACAGGAAGGGAGGTAGAGCTGATAGCTAAGTTTATTTTCCCACAAATGCTTCCCTCACTCTTTGATCCCTATTTCTTTTGTGGAGTAACATGCACACTTCAGCCACTGCTGTTGCTGATGGAAGAGCCAATGCCAATGCAAACATCCTTTTTTCACTTTGCCCTCCTTCCCTTTCTCTCCTGGACACTGGCATCATTAACCATCTAGGTAAAAGATTTCAAAAGATTAGAACTGCAGTTACTGCATACAGATGCTTCCTCCTTCCTCTGCATTAGCACCTATATCATGTTTAATAATAGCACAGATCTGAATCTGAAATTCAATTGGAAGCTATTAAATAAATGCCAATTATTTTTGAGGGACATAATCCCCTGTTTGCTGCCACTCCCTAAAAGCCTCATCCTGCTGAGATTTCTGAAAGCTTCTGAAGAAGTGTCACCAGGTTGATCTCTCTTTCCTGAGTCCATCTACTCAATTTCCTACATGTTCCTGCCTTTGTACTTTGGAATGTGCTACAGAAAAGGCTATGAAACACAATGTTTATGACCACCGTATCAGCTCTTAACATTACTCCCTGCATACACAAGCAAGGCCAGTTTCAACAACTGGTCTGTCCAATTAATAAGTGATAGTGCTGCTGAATGGGAAACAAACTGTTCATTAACATTTTCATGACCAAGGGGATGAGTAGCTTTCTTGGATTTAAGAGACCTCTTTTTCCCCACCATTATCAGATCCTTCTTGTCCTCTCCCTCAGCATGAGTAGATGGCAACTACTCAGAGCTCATTGACATCCAACAGAGAGGTAGGAGTATCAACCGTTTCTGAGGAGGGAAGAGGAATGGGCAGGAATTCTAACATGGATCAGCTGCAGGCAGACAAAAAAAATTGTTTCATCAGTGGTTGATCTTCTTCAGGATGCAGCCCATGCACCCATCATTACCTTGAAGACCATATGCCCTTGCCGAGATTCCTCATCACCTTGATTGTACCAAATGTCCTGTCAATGAATTGTGCTGTCATGATCTGAGGCTGAAGCAAGGAGAAAGAACAGAAGGCAGAAATTTTTTTTTTCTTTCTCTTTTCATTTTTTAACCTTTCATTTTTCTCCTCTGAAATCACTTACAAGTGATAAGTCAAAGTGAAAAACCCTCCTGACTGCTGTAAGAATAGACCTTTGTTTTCTATCTTGAAAAGGGATCTAACCTAAAACCCCCGCAGATACACAAGATTAATTTTCACTACTTTGTTTCATACTATTTATAAGCAGCTCTTGCTGAGTTTTAGATTTTATGGCTCAGCCTGCTGGCTGAAAATACTTTCTGTCCACTCCAGAAGCCTGATTGATTAGTGCTGCTAGCCAAATAGCAGTTTGCATCAGCAGGCCCAGGCACGCGGGCTGAAACATCGCTCACAACACTTGTTTTGAATCTCTGTCTTTATACAGGAGCACACTGCAGAAAAAGCCTTTGTGCAAAAGCAGAGACAGCATGAAACCTTCTGCTTAGTTTTCTGAACCCACGTCACCAAGCCTTAAGCAGATACTGGAAGACATCAGGCAAGGAGCACTGCAGGAACAGAGATGTTGTCCAGAAGAGATGGTCAAGGTGATCTCCAGTAAGACAGTAGGAGAGTGACAAAATTCAAACACACCATATATACACAAAGCTTGCAATGGTCTTTCTACTTTAAGGCATAATGCTCCCACATCAGGCTGTACACTGGAAGAGGCAGCAGTCATGATCTGAGGTGTGAGACCTGATCTCTCTTATTATGTCTGAAAAGCATATGAGTATCAGACCTGGATTAATATTTCTCCTGGTGTTGCACAGGAAAATTAGCACCGTAAACAGATATCCCAGATTAAAAGAAAAGGCAGTTCAGCAAAAAAAAGAAAAAAAAAATCTATATACTCCCACTCTGTGTCTCTATCCCCCAGCCTGATTTGATCCCCAGAAAAGAATACATTAAACAGGAGTTCACAGCAGCTACTGGAAATACGAGGTGGTTTGGAAAGAGCTGTTAATAAAGAAATTCATCAATACATTGAGTGGCCTTGAGTTAAAATTTTTACATCACAGTCTAATTAATTTTAAATAATTCCTCAGAATGAGGGGACTAAACCTGGAAATAATGTCAATAGGAAGCAATGAGAATCCCTGAGCTCCCAGCCTGAAGGGGGTGGGAAATGGAAAGGATCACGATACAAATACCACTTGGCACAAATGCCATGCTTGCACCTCTGTATCATCTTGTTCCTATTAATCCAGATAGTTAAAATGTCCCTTCCTTATTGTCATAATCATCACAGTGTCTGAGCACTCCCAAGTGCCTTACTCTATGACATTTTCTCCTGCTTCACAGGTGGGAACTGTGACAATAAGATTAGATGACTCATTTGAGAGTCCAGGGACAAAGGCAAGAACTGTCCAAATACTCGCTGCATACTAGAGTTAAGCAGCATTTCCCTTAAGTGGGTATTTTAAAAGTTCTCAAAGGACTCCAGTATGCTGTTGGGATGGAGCATTAGTTACAGCTTAACTCTAATAAAAACCAGTTTTAAAGTTACTTTGGATGGTTTCTTGAGACTGCCTTGCCTCAATGGCCCTGATCTGCAGTTATATTTATAGAGCTTATTCCCACTGATTTCAGTGGGAGTTATTAATCTAAATAAAGCCAAACTGATGAGTTCTTGGGGAGAGTCCTGTGCCTCAGTCTCATGTCCTGCTAGGAGGGTAGGCACATTTGTCTCTAGTAGTGCTGAGGACAGAGGATTTGGTAACTAAAAAATCAACCTCTATTTTCCAGCTGCTTTTTGGAGTTTTGGCCTGTACACTGCAGTACACTTCCTCTCCTGTGAGAGCATAAATTAGCTTCAGACTCAGCAGGCATCATCTTCACTTAAGTGGTACCAGTTACAGAAGGGGAAGCAGAGGCCAAGAGGTCTAGATCTGAGTAGTGTCATCCAAGACAGCAGAAACAGGTTTTGGTGCCTCACACAGTACTTTGGTTAGTCAAACACTGAAGGGTCAACACCTTTGACCCAGCATGAAAAAGTGTCAACACTAAACCATGCCCCTAAACAGCAGGTCCACTTGTTGCTTGCACACCTCCAGGGATGGTGACCCCACCATTGTCCTGGGCAGATGATTTCAATGTTAGATAGCCATTTCAGTGAAGAATTATTTCCTATTATCCAGCCTAAACCTCCTGTGGTGAAGCTTATAATTACTTCTAGTCCTGTCACTTGACATCAAGAAGAAGCTGGCCACCTTCTCACTCGAACCTCCCTTCAGGTAGTTGTAGAGAGTGATAAGGTCTTCCCTCATCCTTCTCTTTGGTAGACTGAGCAACCCCAGATCTCTCAGACATTCCTCATAGGACATGTTGGAGAGAGTCCAGAGGAGGGCCACGAAGATGATCAGAGGGCTGGAGCAGCTCTGCTATGAGAACAGGCTGAGAGAGTTGGGACTTTTCAGCCTGGAGAAGAGAAGGCTTCAAGGAGACCTTATAGCAGCCTTCCAGTATCTGAACGGAGCCTACAGGAAAGCTGGGGAGGGACTATTTAGAAGGTCTCGTAATGACAGGATGAGGGGTAATAGGTTCAAACTGAAAGGGGGGAGATTTAAACAGAATGTTAGGAGGAAATTCTTTCCAGTGAGGGTGGTGAGACACTGGCACAGGTTGCCCAGGGAGATTGTGGCTACTCCCTCCCTGGAGGGGTTCAAGGGCAGGTTGGATGGGGCCTTGAGTGACCTGTTCTAGTGGAGGTGTCCCTGCCTATGGTGGGGGGTTGGAACTGGATGATCTTTGAGGTCCCTTCCAACTTAAACCATTCTATGATTCTATGTGTCAGAAACAAGAAGACAGTAAACTACTATTAGTGATTCATTCCCCTTTCCCTCTGCCACCTTCATTTAGCCACAGAGAGAGGAGATTTTAGTGGTAGGCTGGATGACAGCCTTTGGGATTATCCAGGGAGGAACAACGCATCAAGTCTGGAGAAAAAGGCATGAGAGAGACTTCTCCCAGTGGCTTCATCAGCTGGTGGGAACAAACTGTTCACCAAGGGCAGTAGAAAGCCGAAAGGAAAAAGGCATTTTTAAAAAATGCTTTTGGGCTTCTGATGATGTTGTGGCAACATTGCAAAAAGCCTCAGATGTAGATACTGTGGAAGTAAATGTTCAGCTTTTATGTGTGTTTATACTGGTGACTCACCGTTGTAGTGTTTTTAATAAAGTATTGCTATGTCCTTTCTCTATTGTTAAAACTTCCTTTGTTTTATACACTCAGGAAAGAGACCTTAAAGTCATTGAGGACAAAGGGGGTTTAAAACATCACTTCCATGCCCTGCAGCACTCAAAGAGGCAAATGAAGCATTTAGAAGTCTTAAGAAAGGGAAAATGTTCTCTCCTTGGGTCCCTGCATAAATTCACAATGTGATGCATCCTGGATGCAGCATGCAGCTCTGCAACCCATCTTGAGACAGCAAAGACACAAAGAAGGACAGCAAGGATGATTTGGGGTATTGAAAAGCCTCCATACAAAACCTTCATTTGGAAAGCACATGAGTAGATGGGAAAATGTGTTGAAAGAAATGACAGGAAGGAAAACAGCAGAAAACCATGAAAGGTGCAAATTTGGAGGTGCGGTGACAGTATCTGGTAATAAATTTTGACTGATAAACTACCATCGCCAGTCCTGCCAGAATTCCAAACAGGTTGGGCATCACATGTGTAACCTCTTCCTTACATTTCCCTTAAATACATTTCATGCTCTCATTTCTGATAGATGCTGATGTAATAGCTTCGTCATTTCTCTTACACACTAGCAGAGATAAAAGTCGTTCCTTTTACAAACTTCCCTCTGAATCTTTCCTTTTCCTAGCTTCCCAGAAAATGATGTGTGTTGGGAGAGGGACTGTAGTGGTTTAAGCAGTTACCTGTTCCCCCACCATTTTATAAACCCCAGCTAGGACTCAGAAACACTGGAAGTTGATAAATGAAGCTTTATATTTACAGCAATGCACAATATACAAGCAGATAATTACAATACTAACAGATATTTACAGATATATACAATGAAAAGGTAATACAGAAACACCACACCCCTCCCAGAGACCCAAATCCTGAAGAGGGGTAACCAACCACCCCTACCACCTTTCCCCCCTTCCCCAATCTTATCTCACCACCTGTTGATGCTGAAGATAACCTGAGGTAGATCAGCCAGAGGGATTAGTAGCAGGAAAGTAGTTAGTAGAATTACTAAGAATTAGCTACCAAGGCAAAGACAAAGGAGACCATGCAAGAGAAGCAGCCTCAGCTAGAGCGGTCAGAAACCTTCTGGTATCTAACGTTTTGGGTACAATACTTAAAAACATTTTTTTTTCCTTTCTCAGTAAAGCTCTGGGGTGAAGTGCCATACTGTGTTTTCCTCTCTCAGCCAATGGTCTAATTTCTCACTCAAATTCTCCAATTAGATCAAACCTCAGGGACTCATGTGAGCAGTGCCAGAGTGGCACCTGGCCAACAGATTCCTGCAGCATCACCCTGAGCATGGTTCTTCAGGACTTCATAGCCATGAAAGCTGTTGGTATCCCAGTGAAAAGGCTGCTGTGTTCCCCACAACTGGCAAGTGTTTCTGCAGTTTATATGATGCAATGCCCCACCCCAGCTCCCTACCGCTTCCATGACTGCTGCAGAGAGAGGCACATGGCCTACTCAGTGCGAGATGGAAACGACGCTGTGCTGCCTTTAGTAACCAGAAATGGACTGCAAAGGAAGATTTACACAGACCAAGTGCACAGCTTGAAGTTCCACACTATAGCAACAGCAGAGGTCTACAGAGACTCTGCCTGCAATGCTGTATGTGCTCCACATATCAAAACCAAATGAAAAATAAGCTTGTCTTTAAAAAACACCTTACTTTGTACACTGCTTGCACCACCTGGAAAACATCAAGTAGATAAGATGTGCTCCTTGACTTCTCAGATAGGAAGACCTCCATGTCATGCCTATGTTTATGATAATTTCAGCCAGCCACGATTGGTGAGACACATGATGGATATTCCGTCTGTTAATTAATACCTGGATATTCCTTCTGTTAATTAATACCCAATGTGCACTTTCCTGACCAAGGTAGGCAGTGCTCACAGTTGAACAGCTTCAATACATACATGTGTAATGTGATTTTTGCCTAGGATTTGTTATTATCCACCTCAAAGGCAGATCCCTCAAACAGTGCCTCTTGGCAGGACAGTGAACTCTCATTGTATTTTGCTGCAAGGACATTTTTCTGAGCTGCATGAGATTGTCCATACAGAAATACATTGGTTTTATTTGGACTTTTTTTTTTTTTTTTCTCTTAAAAATCTCATTGTGTTAATTACAGGTATCAGAAGCACACTGAAATTGCATAGTTTATTGTTACAGGAGAACAAAAACAGAAAGAGAGCAAATGAGGGGGACGGGCTGAAGGTAGATTTTGCCTTGGCATTTATTTGAGATCTTTCACTGATTTACAGTCTGACTAAAGCCAAACAATTCACAATACGAAGATGATGGAATCAGTTTTGTTTCACTTCAGCCAGCTGGCATGCTGTGTCTCAAGCCCATCTTTTCATACTTGGTAGGATTTTATTTTTTTTCTTGCTACCACAAGGCTGTAATTTTCTATAGGACATGGATATTATTTCCTTTGTCCTGTAAAACAAACAAGACAGTTGACAACTACTGAAAAGTAAATACAGTTTTGGCAGAAATCAAACCTGTTCCAGATGTGAACAAGCATCTGCATTCCTGGCAGTTTGTATCCACTCCTTGCTTTTGTGGGGTTTTCTTTACAGTGAGGGTGGTGAAACACTGGCACAGGTTGCTGTGGCTCCCTCCCTGGAGGTGTTCAAGGGCAGGTTGGATGAGGCCTTGAGTGACCTGTTCTAGTGGGAGGTGTCCCTGCCTATGGTGGGGGGTTGGAACTGGATGATCTTTGAGGTCCCTTCCAACTTAAACCATTCTATGATTCTATGATTCTATGCAGCAGAAACAAGAAAGCAGTAAACTACTATTTGTGGCTCTTCCCCTTTTCTTCTGCCACCTTCATTTACCCACAGAGAGGAGATTTTAGTGGTAGGCTGGATGACAGCCTTTGGGATTATCCAGGGAGGAACAACACTGAGAAAAAGGCATGAGAGAGACTTACCTCAGTGGCTTCATCAGCCACTGTTTCTATAGGACATGGATATTATTTCCTTTGTCCTGTACAACAAACAAGACAGCTGACAACTGCTAAGAGTAAACACAGTTTTGGCAGAAATCAAACCTGCTCCCGATGTGAACAAGCATCTGCATTCCTGGCAGTTTGTATCCACTCCTTGCTTTTGTGGGGTTTTCTTCACACTCCTCTTACCAGTTGCTTGAGACCCTTGAGTGAGAAAAAAATATTTCTGTGTACCTATCTGATAGCCATTTCAGCGCTTATGCCCAAAGCATTTGGAAGCACCTGCTGCAGTGACATTACAACAACAGCAACAACATGTAAATGAATATTTATGAAAAGATATTTATATTGTTTACAGTGACATAAATTCTGTATCCAGGAATTTACACGATGAAAGTGCCTACCCAGAATTTTTATTTAAGGATCTTTCAAGATTATTCTCCCCCAATGTGGCACAGAGGTTCTTGATTCATGAGTGTCTAGATTTCTGTCAATGAGTGGTACAAAAAGGTGGCAAGAAACAGTATGCATTAAGTAAATAATTGACTGATAAAGTGTCTCTCATGTCACTACATGTGCCCTAGCAAGTGTTATATTGTGGCTGTGAATCCAATACTGTAATTCATTGGACAGGACATGTATAGATGACACTTTTGATCACTTTGAATCTTTAAAATAATAGTGATGAAAAAAATTACTACGTGATCTTGACAGACAGCAACTTTTTTCTTTTCATATTTTAAAGCAAACCTAAAATCCAAGCATTATACACAGAATCATATATGGACTTCAAAGATTTAGAATAGTTTATAATACTTACAATATTATTTTTCTAAAACAATAATAACCCTATCAGGGAAAAGAGTTAGTTTTGTGCTTTTTACTCTTATACACAGGGTTTCCAATAACTCACTTGTACAAAGAATGTTAACGTCCTGTATACCTGAACAATCTGTAACCCACAATTACCATCTTTACACTTGTTTCCTACTGATGATGGTTGTAAAACTGTAGTCAAAGCCAAATATAATTTGAGAAGCCAGTCTAAAGGAGTTAGTCAGAAATTAACATGAAAAATTCAAGATTCAGTCCCTGCATAAACATTTATCCTGGTGGCATTGCACAGCAAATGATTTGTGTTAACCTACAGCAATTTGGCAGCATGCTACTTTTCCTGCTAAAAATAAATAAATAAAATATATCCATATATTTTTCTGCCATTTTGCCTATAACCCTAAATTTAAGCCTTTCATTTCATAACAAAAAAAAAAAACAACCAAAAAACAACAACAACAAAAAAAAAAACCCAACCCCACAATCTCTTACCTTTGAGATCTCCAAGATAACCTTCAAAACAACAATGAACTGTAAACAACGCAGCAATGCTTTGCTTCAGCCAGAAACAATAACCATGAGTCATTATTTGCTTCTAATCATTCATTAGGTAACTTGACACACTAACTGCAGTGTCTTCAAAGGAACTACAATGAGAACATGTTACTGTGCAACTTGAGATGCTTGTTCTCGAAGATAAATTGCCTTAATGAAAGAATAAAAAAACCCGAACCATGCAAATACGAACTAATATCTGTGCAAAATATTTGCTTTATTAATTCATCTGTACAAAGAGGCCCCTGTATTTCCAGTCAATGTCACAGCTGGAACTAAGTCCTTGTCGAGTGCAAGGATTAGAGTTTTCTGTCTGCCAGGTGGCCATGGCATGTACAGCAACAATTACAATGTCATGGGTTTATTTCATCACATTGTTTTAGGTGAAACACAAGCAAGTAAAAGCGTAAAAACTACGAAGGTTGCAGCAGGGCAAAGAGCACCGTGCTCCAATCCAAGTGCCAGGTGCAGTGAGTGTACTGGTAATGCATATATCCTCTGGAGTGCCCGGGACTGGGGCCCAGGACTGTCAACCTTGCTCCCAGCAGTGTGGGCTTTGAATCATCACGGGCACATAGCAGGCTTCAGACAGATGCAACCTGCGACTTCGGAGAAGAGCGTCTCAGTGCTCGGCTGCAGAGCCTGGCAGAGATGAACCATGTCCTCTGCAACATGCATTATTAAGGGCATGACAGATGAGAAACAAGGAGAGGAGTGCCAGATAATTCCTGCAAGTCATCTTAAATCCCGTGTGAAATTGCTGAGTGTCTACTAAAAAATTCAGAGAGGATGGAGAAGCTCATTGCCACTTACAAGAGCTGCCTAATTAATGTTCACTTCACCTTAGCCAAATTTTATATTCTACTGCTTAGTTATGTAAATTGGGCAGCATTTTCTGCTGTGATTAATAGGTCCTTAAACAAACAGATTTACTGCTTGAGATAACACTGTAAGGAGCCATTCTTGTGGGTTTTTTTTGTCTTTTGTTTGTTTAGTTGGGTTTGCTTCTTTTCAAACTAGCTATTTCTGCTCAAAATTATCTTTTTTTTTCTTCCTTCTCAGCTTCAGAAATTATTCTGATGTTATTCAGATAGCTCCTACTAAGTATGCCTTGTACGTCTCTACATTTCATTCAAAGTCATGTTTGATATTTATCATGATAATCTCTCTTTATGAGTGGAAAACTTCATTTATTGCATGCAATATGAATGTAATTGGCAAATGGAAGAAAGAGTGAGATGAGAAAAGAATCTTATTGATTTTTAGTTATAAGTTGACATCTCTTGATGCAAACATTAGTAGCTTTGAAAGGAGAGCTAGAAAATCATAGAATCGTAGAATCATAGAATGGTGTAAGTTGGAAGGGACCGCAAAGATCATCCAGTTCGAACCCCCTGCCATAGGCAGGGACACCTCCCACTAGAACAGGTTGCTCAAGGCCTCATCCAGTTTGGCCTTGAACACGTCCAAGGAAGGAGTAGCCACAACCTCCCTGGGCAACCTGTGCCAGTGTCTCACCACCCTCACTGCAAAGAACTTCCTCCTAACATCCATTTTAAATCTCCCCTCTGTCAGTTTAAACTCGTTATCCCTCATCCTGTCATAACAAGACTTTGTGAATAGTCTCTCCCCAGACTTCCTGTAGGCCCCCTTCAGATATTGGAAGGCTACTAGAAGGTCTCCTCAAAGTCTTATCTTCTCCAAGCTGAAAAGCTCTCATAGCCTGTCCTTAGAGCAGAGCTGCTTCAGCCCTCTGATCATCTTCATGGCCCTCCTCTGGACTCGCTCCAAGAGTTCCATGTCCTTCTTGTGTTGGGGCTCCAGAACTGCACCCAGTACTCCAGGTGGGGTCTGACAAGAGCAGAGTAATCTTGTTGGGGAATTTAACTGAGAGCTATTAAAGAAATCTAATATCAGTGGAGACTCCTACTTGAACACAGATGCTGCTACCAGAAACAGAGACAGCATGAGTACTGCCCAGGTTAACATTCTAAGGGCGTTTTTAGACTTCAAAACTGGACATGACCAGATGCCCCAGTTTGAGCCACAAGCTTACCCGCTGCTGGTGGACAGGAATGACTCTTACCCCTTTTCAGGAGTCAGAATGAGGATACTGCACACCTTTGCCGGTTTGAGGCTAATTGGAGGATTTAAACGATAAATTAGATTATAGGCTGAGAAAGGAAAACATCTCCTTCACTCGTATGTTTACTGAGATGTATAAAAGTAAGAACCAAATCATAGATAAGGCAGAGCTGCTTCAGGTCGCTCTGGCTGCTCATCTCTCTCTCCCTGGCTTCTACCTGAATCTATGTAACCCAAATAAACAATTCCTGCTTCTAACCCCAATCTGGGATTAGAAGAAGATCTGGCTGATCTTCTTTACTTACCTGGCAAGTAAGACAGATACTGGGATAAGATTGGGTAGTGGGGGGAGGTGGTAGGGTGGTTGGGAACCCCTCTTGGGGGACTCTGATCTCCAGGAGGGGTGTGGTGTTTCTTTATTAACTTTTTACTGTATATAGCTGTAAATATCTGTTACATATTGTAAATATCTGTTTGAATATTGTGCAAAGCTGTAAATATAAAGCTTCATTTATTAAATTCCAGCCAACTGTGTCTAGCCTGGGTTATTTCAAAGGTNGGAAGGGGCAGATAACTTCCTGAACTACTGCAGCACCGATTGGAAATTTAGATAGAAATTTTATTTGCAAGAGCAATATACACAAGGCAATCACTTAGAATAGCTACAAAACCCCACTTAGCCCCAGACTGGCCTTCTAGAATCCTCCAACCCTTCTACCCTCAGTTGGCCTGAGGGTAGGTTGAAAACACCCTCCCCAGCTGGGGCCTAGAAGGCCTCAATGGCTCAATTCCCTGCCAGCCAACTCCCCCCCAAACCATGAGATAAGAACTGGTGCTGGTTTTGGAGAGGAAAAATGGAAGTAAGAAAGGCAGGGAAGAGAAAGGGGACAGAGATCAAGCCAGGCACTATCATTTAAGCTGTGATACCAGAAAATGTAATAGAATAACAATATTACAATATGCTGGGATGAGTAGGTCCATCCCTACATCAGAAGTGTGGCCAGCAAGTCGAGGCAGGTGATTCTCCCCCTCTACTCCGCTCTGGTGAGACCCCACCTGGAGTACTGCATCCAGTTCTGGAGCCCCTATCACAAGAGGGATGTGGACATGCTGAGTGTGTCCAGAGAAGGGCCACAAGCACAATCAGAGGGCTGCAGCACCTCTCCTATGAATACAGACTGAAAGAGTTGGGGCTGTTCTGTCTGGAGAAGAGGAGGCTCCCAGGTAACTTTCTTGTGGCTTTCCAGTATCTGAAGGGGGCCTACAGAAAAGCTGGGGAAGGACTTTTTGGGCTATCAGGTAGTGACAGGACTATGGGGAATGGAGAAAAGCTGGAGGTGGGGAGATTCAAATTGGATGTGAGGAGGAAGTTCTTCACCATGAGAGTGGTGAGGGCCTCGAATGGGTTGCCCAGGGAGGTGGTTGGAGCCACATCCCTGCAGGTGTTTAAGGCCAGGCTGGATGAGGCTCTGTCCAGCCTGATCCAGGGTAGGATGTCCCTGGGCATGGCAGGGGGGTTGGAACTAGATCCTTGTGGTCCTTTCTAACCCTGATTGATTCTATGATTCTATGATTCTATGATCCTACGATCCTCCTGGGATGGGCCTCCATCCTGTACTGGGTTAGAGCCGATTTCGCCCCCAGTAGAATAAACTCACCACAACACGGATTCCTATGGGAAGTCAGGAAAAATAAAATTGTATTTTCTTATAGTTTAAACTAAATATAGCAGTATAAAACGAATATACAACCACAAGAGGGGAAAAAAAATATAAGCTTAAGGAGGATGGGGAAGGGGTCAAGCAGCAGCGTAGTAGCAGCAGCAGCAGCCAAAACAACAGCAGGGGAAGATAGCAGCAGGCACAGCAGAAAGCAGCAAAAAGGACAGAACAAGATGTACTTCCAGACATAAGGCTCTTGATGCTCCAATGAAATTATATTATCTTATCCATTGCTGCTGTTATATAGCCTATCCCTAGAATGTTCACCTCTTCACTACTTTTTCCTATGTCTGAGCTAGAAATCTAGCTCAAACGGTCACAGGTCCCTATGGTTTTGTTTAAGGGGGACTTAAGATCCCTCGAACTACCACACTAGAAAATGTTGGGATCCTTTAAAGACATATTTTTCCAGGGAACAACAATGACGTTTTGCAAAAATGTGGATTTTCTTGAAGCACCTGGGGTTTTTTTTATATATAACGTCATGTATTAATCAAAATGTTTATATCCAATATGTATGTAAGGTACTAAAAGTTTTCCTTTTAATATAATTTTTTTTTCCAGGGACAATTTTCTGAGAATATTACAACCAGCTGCTACTGTAGTACCAAGCAAAGTATCTGTAGACATTTGCTGTCTACAGCTACCTGAAAGGACATTGTGGAGAGGCTGCAGCTGGTCTCTTCTCACAGGTAGTTGGAGACAGAACAAGGGGAAATGGCCTCAAGCTGAGAATGGGTAGGTTTAGATTGGATATTAGGAAAAAGTTTTTCATGGAGAGAGTGGTCAGGCACAGGAATGAGCTGCACAGGGAGGTGGTGGAGTCACTCACCTTGGATGTGTTTTAAGGTCATTGGGATGTGGTGCTTAGGGATATGGTTTAAGGTGAATCTTGTAGAGTAGGGTTATAGGTTGGACTTGGTGATCCTGAGGGGCTTTTCTAACTCGGATATTTCTGTGATTCTGTGATCTATTTTTCTTCTTCCCAACATCTTATCTTTGCTAAAAAGAAACACCTTGAAACCTTGAACTCAAATAGCTCTGTAAAGAACTTCTAATATGTTAAGAAAAAAATAAAGACCTTCTTGACAGGGCAGTAGATGAATTAGTATTGGCACATAATCTTGCTTTGTTCTGTCTTCATCTAGCACATGCAATTTTCTCCGTAAAAAGCTGAACATCTTTTAAATGAAAGCCTATTCAAATGGATGTACTTTTAATTTTATAATATCAATTATTACTTATAATCCATTTTATGACACACCAATAATGCAGAATTTTATAATAATTTTAATTTTAGAATAAACTTTCAGATCAAGTTTTCAGCTGTGAGCTCCCAAAAGAGGATCTTTCCTGTCTGAAAATGGCCCACTGCTTGTTTCATTTACACAGCCATCCTTCCTCACTATTTAATGTTTTTTTTTTCTCTTGCTTCTTGTCTCCAGGTGTTGTTTCAGTTCAAGGGGCTAAATTCCTTCCAGCTGCAAAGGTTTTGTCAGTTAACTACCTCTGAGCCCTTTGCTCTGTAGCAGCTCCACACACTTAGGTTTTGCAGAGCTGCTACTTTGCTCTCTCTCTCCTCTCTCAAGTACTTCAAAACACATTTCAGCCAACACCCCTTTCTTCTCTGCTTCAGTAAGTCCTCTCCCTTCATCATCTCACTAGTAAAATGTTCATCATTGATCCAGGGTTTTTTCAAGGTCCCCCCAAGGTCAGCAGACTGCATCTGCTGTCCTTTTTCTTAGGTAAGAAGTGAATTAGTCTCAAGATACAAACCCACTGGACTAAATCCATCTAGTTCTGTGCTCATGTAACTATTTGCTTCTGCACTAAGCTTTCCAAACACATTTTTAGTTTTCTCCACCTGGCCTGCATAATGGTTCTGCAACATCTTTTCATTTTGCCCCTTTCCACACAAGTCTCTATTCCACCATTCACACATGTTCCAGGGACACAATGCCAGGCAAGTCAACTTAGGGGGAAGAAAATTGCAAAACATGCGTACAACAAGAAAGACATTTGACAACAAAGAATTCTAAAATAACATTCCTAAGTCAAAATGTCATGAGGAGAATGCCTGTACTTGTGAGGAATTGAGGCAAATCACTCTTTTTAAACCTTTAGTCAGTTTCTTGAATGTACAAAGCTTTCCATAATTAAAAAAAAAAAAATGTTTGTTTGTTTTTAAAGGGTTGTTGAAATTAATCTATTAAAAACAAAAAACATTTTTTAATTAGATCAGACTCTTGAATCATGCACCAACATTCTGAAATCGTTCATCTGGCAATGCTCATACCGACTCGGTCATGTGAATAAATTCAGAAGCTCATAGACTTGCTTCATGCAAGTGCCCAAGTCCAGTTTCTTATGAGGACATCTGAGGTTAGAGAATCTCATGAGAAGAGGCTTTCAAATAAGATTTTTTAAATACTTTGTGTTTTCAGTAAGGCCTGCAATACTAAAAGGCAAGGTATTTTCCAATCTGTGCGAGAAAGTCCAAGACAGAAGAAGGGAATCAAAAAAACCCAAAGTTATTATGACTTTCTTCCAAAGAGGTACAAGATTTAAGCACGAGTTAGTTTCTGAGATCATAAAAACAAAGTAATTCATCATTTACTAAAATGGTAATTAAAGCAAGCAATGTGTGTTCATTTTTAAAATGGATATAATAATATTTTTCTTTCTGATTATATTTGAATAATGAGAGAAAGATGAAGTCTGCCCCTAAAGAAAAGTTTGTCTAGGTCATGCTCAGCTTACTTAGGAGAATCAGCTGCAGTGAGCTCAACATTGAGTAGAAGCTGCATGATCTATCCTACACTTGCTAAAAGATATCAGAATTCTTCTAACGGCCCAGGTCTAAACAATAAGAAGCTCCTAAAGGATGTTCCTAAAGATAGAAAATCCTCAGCAGGAATGTTAAAAAGATCTTGTGAGAGACATCCCCACAACAAGAAAAACTGGGAGAAGAACCTCTCAGGAGTGGGAAGTCTTCAAAGGCGACCCCTATTAACAAGAAACTTCAAAAGTGAGATGTGACATGACGTGAAAATCCTCCCACTGATGTTGAGTGCTTTAAAGATAGAATCCCCTGAAGCGAAATGGAGCCTTTGAAGTGGCAGTATCAGCATCAACTTTCAAATGCATAAAGGTGCAGTGTACGGCAGGAGTAGTGCTTCAGTGTTACAGAGCTCCTGGTGACGTGATCGTTCTTGCTCAGGCTTGATAAGCCTAAAGGCCAGCCAAGAGGACAAGCAAGAGAAACACCATTTGGCTACCCTAAAAGACCTCTTTGATCCTTCCCAATTAATCTCTCCAATGCTAAAACAAAACGGTGTGTTTGAACAGGGCTGAATAATTAAAAAGTGTCGTCCCCATAGAGCTGCACTACTGTACAGTGCTCTTCCAGACAAGGTGGGGAAAGGTTGGCCCTTCTGTTTTCCTTTAGCTTGCATAAATGTAAGAGGCTGAATTGATTAAGACACTTGATAATGTTCCTCTTTTTATTCAGAGCAGTTTGGATCTGTGATTCTGTGCTCCTTGAAGTTCATTAAATGGAATTCATCATGATTTCGCTAGAAGTCTATTTCTCAAGCAGCAGTCCCACAGCAAGTTAATATCCTTTCAAAATGCGAGCTGCAAAGAAAACACAAAGTATTTGCTGATTTTCACACAATGGAATGCAAAGTTGTAGTCTTAATTTAAAACTGTAGAAAATAAACAAAGGCAAACACAGGGTTCTCTGTAGTCTGTTTAAAAAGAAATTACCAGAAAAGAATAGAATTTTCCATTTAAGTCTACTCTTGGAAGTGAGTAAGAAAAACTCTTTTCTGGAGGACTAGAATACTACTAGAATAATTAAACCAGTCAAGGCCCAAGAATGGGTAAAATTGCACAGCTATAAAGGTGAACCATATTAAGACATAACAAAGAACTACAGAATACAAACAAACTCATAGAAGGGCTGCTCTGAGCCAGTTGATCAAGTCTCCTATTACAAGTAATCATATCACAGTAATCATTACAAGTAGTCATGTAATGGCTGAGACAGCTGAAGGCTGTGTGGCCCACCCAGTGACAGACTGGAGAGCTGGGCAAAGAGGAACCAAATGAAGTTCAACAAGGACAAATTCAGAGTCCTGCACCTGGGGAGAAATTAAAAACTGCACCAGTACAGGTTGGGAGGTGACCTGATGGAGAGCAGCCCTGTGGAGAGGCACCTGGGAGTGTTGGTGGAGAACAAGTTATCCATGGGCAGCAATGTGTCCTTGTGGCCAAGAGGGCCAATGGGGTCCTGGAGTGTATTAGGAAGAGTATATCCAGCAGATCAAGGGAGGTTCTCTTCCCCCTCTAGTCTGCCCTGGTGGGACCTCATCTTCAATACCGCATTCAGTTTTGCACTCCCCAGTTTGAGAGAGACAGGGATCTGCTGGAGAGGGTCCAGCAAAGGGTTGCAAGGATGATTAGGGGACTGGAGGATGGCCTGATAAGGAGAGGCTGAGGGACCTGGCACTTTTTAGTCTGGAGAAGACTGAGAGAGGATTTAATAAATGTTTATAAATATCTGAGGGCTGGGTATCAGAAGGTGGGGGACAGACTTTTCTCACTTGCTCCCTGTGATAGGACAAGGAGCAAATGGGTGTAAGTTGCAGTGCAGGGGATTCCACTTCAATACAAGGAGGAACTTCTTTACTGTATAGGTCACAGAACACTGGAACAGGCTCCCCAGAGGGGTTGTGGAATCTTCTCCTCTGGAGACTTCCAAGGCCTGTCTGGATGTGCTCCTCTGTGACCTGAGCTAGACTGCATGGTCCTGCTCTGGCAGGGTGGTTGGACCAATGATCTCTTTGGGTTCCTTCCAACCTCCAACATCCTGTGATCCTGTGTGATCCTGTGAACAGTTCTCTGCTTAAATATAATAATTTATGCTGTAATTTGTGTATAAATAATTATTTCTATGATCACAATAAAAACTAGCTTGTGACCCTCTCCGAATATTTCAGAATTTTATTCCTGTAATGGTCAAAAATAATCTGATTTATAAACAGAAATCTTTCCTTTATATCCATTCTCTCTTAAAACATTGTTCTTTCCACTGAAACTTGTTTCTAATGGACTGATCAGCAACTTCACTGCTTCAAGAGGGGTGAAGTGAAGCCTTTCCCAAGTAAAGAGGCCACATCCTCACTGTTTTCTGTCTGACCCTCAATCTCTTCTGAGTCTGTGGTATCCCTCTGACACTAAGACAGAGATAATATGTTGTATGCTTTTCCCATTAAAAGTCTTTCAAATGACTCATATGAGGGGTCCATAGTAGTCCATCAGACTGGTATATTGCAGCATGACATCAAGGATACACCACATCCCTGGAGATGTAAACAGTCAAACTTGGAAGAGCCTTTGCCTTGGAGACAGCTAACTAAAGCAGTCTCATTTAGAAAAAGAGACAGAGTGAAAACACAAGCACAGCTCAGTGTTCAAGTTCACTTTCTTTCACTCTGCAGTTTAGTGGTGTAAACATAACCACTGTGCTATTGCTGTGCCCTGGACTGTGCAGAGTGAGTGTGCCACTGGAGATGTAATGCACTGATTCAGTTTCTAAGCAGATTTATGAACTCGGAAAATTTTAGCCAGGGTGTCTAAAGACTCTCCACTTGACTCCACTCCAAAGGTCATCTTATTTTCTGATAGACATGTTTTCTCCTTGAACACTGAAGTGAACACAGAAGAACCAAACACTTCGTAAAAGAGGTTCTCTAAAAATTTTCAGCGTACCTCTTTTTCCTATTTCCAACATCAGTGATTATCTGAAGAGTGTAAAACAACCTGCTTTGCAAATCCATACTTAACCTAACACAAGCTTAAGGCCAAGTTCCCCAGGAGAAGGATTCCTACAGTAATTCCTATTGAACTGCAGAATATAAATAGAAGCAGAGAATGCTCAGCAAAACATATATGCCTCTTAGGAATATCTGGATAAACCAAACAGAGACATAAGGTTCATATTATCTGGCTCAATCTAACCCGCTCCTGTGGAACCTTCAGCCAGGCTTGTAGAGGTGGAAAAGCTATGGGGGTTCCTCCAAGCATGAGCAAAAAAGGGATTTTGCCTGTGCATAGCTGAAAACAGTCCTGGTCAATAACAAACTATTTTCTTAGAGAATTATGGAGTTCACAACCTTCATCTACAAAACAAAAACAAAAGCACACATAGGTTTCCCTGTTCTCCAAAAGCTGGTTATTGTGCCAGAAGGATCTTAAAAACCTGCTTTAGTTGCTGCGGTATTAGGATTTTGTCCATCACATAACCTTGTGCTCACACAGAGCTCATTTACTTCAGCAGTTGTATGAGGGTTCCACCCACACAGAGCAGGCCATAAGGCTGGGGTTGTTAGCAGTTGCCTGTTTGCATCCAGCAAACTAATTTACCTAGTACAAAGGGAGTCTTGCAAGTTTATCTCTGTTTCTCCTCCCTGTGCATTTGGTGGTAATGTTTGGTTACACATGCTGTGAGGAGGGGAACATTTAAATCCAAACCTCTTTTCACTAGGAAAAATCAAACAAACAACAAAACCTTTGATGATATTTCCAACGTAAATATAGCAATATTTAAATGCTGGGTTTGAACATGCCTGATTTAAATATACCTTTCAGAGCTCATGCCAGATCTGTATGATAGATTCTTGTGCAATTACAGGTACTACCATGTGATTTCTTTGCCCTTACAGGACTGTAAAAGGGCTACAAAAACAGACTGGGTGTTTCTCCAAGAGTATCCAAACATCAGGCTAAAAACTAGGCTCGGGTGCTGTAGCTGACATCAGAAGCTGCTGCTTTAGGCCTGTTTTTACAGAAGCTTGTATCACTTCTGAAACATAAATCATCACTTTCCACCTTCTTGGGGAAAAAAAAAAAACTAAAAAAAAAAAAAAATTAGTGTGGTTGACTTCCTGAGCAGTCCATTATGTTAACAGAGCCTTTCACAGGGCAGATGTGCTTTACTCACTAAGAAACTGAGCAGTTCCAGTGAAGACTGACATGAGAAGGCAACTTTCAGAAATTGTGGTCATGGGAATGCATTCTTATTTCTTTACCTGTCTTTTCACCTTCTTTCTTCTATTAAGAACAAGGAATTTGGCTATTTCACTTCCCTAGAGCCACTTTTCTACAGCTCTTCTGACTGCTATGACCATTCTCCCCATTCTCGCAAACACCATAATTACCTCTCTTCATCTTTTTCTTAATCTCTCTGTCATCTTAAAATCACAGAATTTCTTCATTTCTCTTTCTAGCTATTGCTGCATCTTCACATATTCTCTTACATTTTCAGTTCTGTTGGTAACAGTTTGAATTTTTTGATTCAAACCTAGACAATTCCTAGATTGGGTCCCCTGTTTCTAACTTCCAACAGTCAGAAACTCCCAATTTCTCTTCCCTGCTGGAGCTCAGAAGGGCTATGCCAGCCTCAGTAACATTAACATGTCAGTCATAACTGAGATTTCATTCTGCAGAAAATCTCTAAGTTTCAGCTGTTCTTATCTGTCCACACTGTACCATCTTTCCATACAAGTTCTTCTTCTCTGCTGCAATCAACAAATCAGAGCTGAAAGAGGTCAAGTAGTCTGCCCTACTCTACCCAATCCTTAATCTAGATCAAATATATCTATTTTATTCTTAAGAGATGCTTTCCTAATCTGTTCTAGGTGACAGAGACCTCATAACCTCCTTGAGAAATCTTTTCTAGTGCTTTGCTGTCCTGACCAATAGGGATACATCCCCTTATCTGACTTCATTGTAATTTAAATTTGCCACTACCATTCTGGTCCACTATTTTTCACTGTTCTTGGTGGATACAATTTTTTCTCACCTCAAAGAAACTGAAGGTGCCACCACAGAGATTGTTTTTTTTTCCTGGCTTATTGCTTTGTTATATGAGTTTATCTTTTGATCCCTCCACAGTAGCACCTCTACCCTCCCCACTTTCCTTGTCCATCATTTAGTGTCAGAGATCTTTGTCACTTTGCCCACTGTCTTTCATTTTTTTATGATGTCAACTTTTGTCTGTGTTCAATATGTCTGTGTGACAAGAGCCCACCAGTCACAGCAATGACATGAATTGGCTTAACCCTGTCCCTTATATTGAGATCCAGAAGGAAATCAGAAGGCTTCAGAATGCAAACATACTTTTTACTCACCCTAATAAGTTTCATCCAACTAAAACCTACTAGGTATTATACAATAAAAGCTAGAAAAGCAGCATTGCAAGTCAAGAAAACTCAAAGCAATGAAACACAGTGCAACTAAAACAGGAAGGTTTGAGCTTGTTCCTTCTCTAGCCCATTGTACTTCACTGTCTCACTAAGTGGCAGCCTCTCAAAACCATTCTTCTATCCTTGATGAAAGGTGGCTGGCTAATCCCCATCCATCACCTAATATCTACACATGATACAGGCTATCTATAGAATCACAGAATCATAGAATGGTTTAGGTTGGAAGGGACCTCAAGGATCATCCAGTTCCAACCCCCTGCCATAGGCAGGGATGCCTCCCACTAGAACAGGTCGCTCAAGACCTCATCCAACCTGCCCTTGAACATGTCCGAGGAGGGAGTAGCCACAGAGTCCCTGCGCAACCTGTTCCAGAGTTTCACCACCCTCACTGTGAAGAACTTCCTCCTAACATTTAGTTTCAATGTCCCATCTTTCAGTTTAAACTCATTACCTCTCATCCTGTCATTTTAAGACCTTGTGAATAGTCCCTCCCCAATCTTTCTATAGGCCCCCTTTAAATACTGGAAGGCTGCTATAAGGTTTCCTTGAAGCCTTCTCTTCTCCAAATTGAAAAGCCCCAACTCTCTCAGCCTGTCCTCACAGGAGAGGTGCTCCAGCCCTCTGATCATCTTCGTGGCCCTCATCTGGACTCTCTCCAACAGTTCCATGTTCTTCTTGTGCCGGGGGCTCCGGAACTGTACATAGTACTCCAGGTGGGGTCTGATGAGAGCAGAGTAGCAACCACATTTTCCACCACAATTGCCATCCCTAGAATTCACTGCTGAGAAACTTCTTGAGAGATCTATCCATTTTCTTGAAGCAACATGTTTTGATAATCTCTCTATCCAGTCTTTACTACCCATATCTCAGTTTTGAAACCAGGACATTTTTGTGATGGACAATCATGTGTTACCCCTCATTGCTGAGAAGAAATATTCATGAACATGTGCTTGATCACATCTCATCTCAGAAAGCACACTTCAGGAAACTCTCTACACTCTTTCCAAAATTCTTTACAGCAAGTAGGGTCTTTTTTAAGGCCACTGTCAGTTGTGCTCACCAGGACTTAAATTCATTGTTTCAGGTGGTACTCACCAACCCTCTCTCAGCCTGCCAGCAGAATGCTGAAAATGTAGCACACAGTGCAAGTTTTAACATGCTGCAGTTAAAAATTATTTATTATCTATCCATTTAACATCAATATAAAAGCAGCAGAGTAAAACCCTTTAGTTACTTTCTGAAAACAAACTAACAATGACTTTAATTGAGGAGAAACAGTGAAACTAAGGAATGGCTTTTTGTGCCTACCCTCCAATGATGTGTCAGCAACACCAAGAAATTTCTCAGCAGCCTGATCGTAGACCGTATACAAGTTGCAAACCTCCAAGGAAAAAAGAAGTGTCAGAAGCATGGCTTTCAATTTAGTGTCTCTTGTCAGCCTGTGTCCTGTAATACTCCCATCACCTAGGAATGATGTTATTAAGTTATAGGGCACCTCAGCTCTCACTTTTCACTAGATATCTGTGCTCATGAAAACTGCTAGGTTCACCAGTCCTGAAAATTAATTCCGAAATACTGTAACGTTCAGCCAGGAATAAGCCAAAATATATTGCTGAATGAAATCTTGCCTCATCTACGATTCAGAAACAGGATTTTTTTTTTAGCCCCACATCCATTTGATAACACATCCATCAAGATTCTGAGAGTGACAGCAGGGCCATGCTAGGTCTGATTATGGTCGTATTAGACTGCTAATGCTTCAGAGACAGGGTCATCATCCTGTACGGGTGAATCTGGATCCTCTGTACAGCTTTGACCCGCTGCTGCTCCCTGTATGCCTCTGTACTATAAGCTACCTGCATCAGTGGCAAGGGGATTTTGTGGTTTGGATACGTGTACAGAAAACCTAAATATCTTGTTGTCACCATAAAATTGCAGAAGATACAGCATGTGCTATGGCAACATGCTTTTTGCAACCATTAATTTATTGCTATAGGATGAGTTTCACGAAGGTCATTTCAAACTGAACAGTGGAAAAAAAAAACAAACAAAAAACCCTAAATTTTTATTTTTCCTTCTTGCACACCAGAAGACTTTTTGACAATAGAGTGTCTTCATTCTCTGTGCTGTTATGCTTGGATTTAAACACTATGACATTTACTGAACTTTACAGGAAACTTATCTGTGTGGACTTCTGCAGTAGGCTTCTTTCTTGTAGACAAAAAAAAAAAAAAAACACATTAAAATCTAGTTATTTGTATTTGAAATATTTAAATGATCATTAATAACTTATTATTATTATTGTATCTACAAATATTTACTACCTTTGTCCTTTTCTTCTTCCTGCATGTCATGTTTTAGAGTGTTGAAAGATGAAGGGGACCGGTAGGCTAGAAGATCTGACAGAAATGGAAACCCACAAAACATCATCTTTCTTCTTGTTAACCATACTATATTTTATCTGCTTTCCAAGATGAAACCCAAATTCCCTGCAAGGCAATACAATTCTATTGACTAAATTGGCTTCAGAGCAGGATTGATTTAAAAGCGGTGTAAAAAGGAAGCAGGTTTGTGGTATGTCAAAATAGTCAGCTGCTATTTTTGAGAAATGCACGCAGTCAAAGGAATCCAAAAACCACACATGCTGCTTTTATGCTTTTAGGAGGTTCTCTCACTGAGAAAGTAATAGAAGTACAGCATGGTCAAATAAGTAGTAAAAAAAACCCCAAAACTATATCATGCCAACTACAGATTGGAATCAGAGGAGTGAAACTTTTTCCTTATTAATTAGCTGGCTAACCTTTATTTTAGTGGCATATTGCAATTTTTTTTTAATTACTTAGTAAAATGGACACACCAATTTACTAAGCCCTCTACCAGTAAACAGAAGGCCTCAATAACCTTCAGAGTCAACACTTGAAGAGAGGAATCCAAAAATTAATTCAAAACCAACACACATCACAAATTGGTGTTAGAACACTGGTTGTGACATTTCCACTTTTAATTTTTAGAGTTGCAGAGGAAATGTATATATTAGAAAAGTTTTCCAAGAAAAAGTTATTAATTAGGCATGCTTTTAAGTTTATACCTAACTTCATTCAACCTAAAAGTCTCATTGCTTTCATATTTAGAGGTTAAAAAATTCATCATATACAAGCTGGCTGACCTCTTACAGGAGCCAAAGCAACATGTAGACCTTCAATGGTGATAACAGCACACAGCACAATTGCTGTAAGCTGATCAAAATCTGTGCTTATGCTGGAGGAGGTCAACTCAGTCACCCAGCCCAGATGCCTGACCAGTGTAGAGACAGGAACACATAGAACCACACCAAGACTTTGGTCAATGTATTGTGTTTGTATGGCAAGGTTTTGGTAACAGGAGGGCTGGAAGGGTGGCTGTTGTCAGAAGCTGCTAGAAGCTTCTCCCACATCTGATAGAGCCAGTGCCAACTGGCTTTAAAACAGACTCACTGCTGGCCAAAACTCAACCCATCAGTGGTGTTAATAGAAGCCCTCTTATATTTAAGAAGGGGGCAGTACAGTATTGTTGCAGTACAATAGTCAGAGAAAGGTATGAGAATATGTAGAGTATGCAGAACATGAGAATATGCAGAAACTTACTTCAGGAACCAGAGCAGAGCTTTCCCTCCAGCTTGTGTTGACCATAGTGAAGCAGGTTGTACCACTTCAGCCCATGGAGGTTAACAGAGGAGCAGATATCCACGTACAGCCCACAGAGAACCCCATTCCAGAGCAGGTGGATGTGCCTGAAGGAGGCTGTGATCCCATGGAGAGCCTGTGCTGGAGCAGGCTTCTGGCAGGTCTTGTAGGGGGAGGCACTCACAATCAAGCAGTCTGCTTCTGAATGACTGATCCCCATAGAAACGATACATGGAAAGTACCTGTGCTGGAGCAATTTTTAAAGAACTATAACCCATGGAAAGGATCCAAGCTGGAGAAGTTCATAGAGGATTGTATTCTGTGGGAGGGGTCCCATGCTGGAGCAGGGGAAGAGTGTGAGGAGAATTGGCAGGAACAAGAGGAGATTAATTGTTCACACCCCTGTTCCCTACCCCACTGTGCTGCTCAGGGAAAGGAGGTAGAAAAATTGCAGTGAAGCTGAGCCCCAGAAGAAGGGAGGGGTGGGGTGAAGGGGAAGGTGATTTTATTTCTCAGTATCCTACTCTGGTTTGTTAATAAATTTAATTAATTTCCCCAAGTTGAGTCTGTTGTGTCTGTGACAATAATTGGTGAGTGATCTCTCCCTGTACTTATCTCAACACACAAGATTTCTCCTTCTCTCCAGCTGAGGAGAGTGAGGGATAGAGTGCTTCTCATGGGTACCTGTCAACTACCCAAGGTCAACCTGTACAATTTCTTCTCACCAAAAGCAACTATGACATTGATTGCTCAATGTCTTATCATTCCATGGCTGAAGATGTGGTTCACAGCCCTATGCATGCAGGATGTCTAAGCCCTTGAAAATAACTGCCACGTGGCTTTGGTCAGACCTACTGTATTGCACATAACAATAATTCTATTAGCAGAGCTTCTCTTAGACCACATTAATACAAGCAAATAAAGCAGGGCCAAGCTGCAGACATTGGCAATGGTCCACAGTCATCTGTTCTGCTTTAACTATCAGCAGAGCCTCCTGCGGGGTTTTGGCTCTTGCCAAATAGTACTGCCCAGATGACACTCAGACACAGCTCAGGAGGTACCAGATGCCAAGGACAGTTTCCACTAGGCAATTTGGACATGGGCACCATGTTTTGGGGATCAAGGGAATGAGCTTGAACATATGGAGGTGATGCATTGCCATGCTGCTTGGACTCACAGTGCACAGTCCCTGGTCAATGTATGTAATGCTACAGAGGTTGTTTTCCAAGCCAGCGCGTAAAGGATGAGTTTTTAAAAAAGGAGATCTAGAGTGCCTTTTCCAGTAGCAGTGGAAAACGTAGCAACATCTGAGATGTTTTTGGCTGTCTCTGGATTGTTCAACTAATCCAGCAGTTATAAATGAAGTCCAGAAACAAGATGGGGACTTTCTGGATATGATCATCCAGACTAGTTTGCTTGTTCGAGAGGCTTTCGTATGTTATGTTTTCTACGTTGAACAAGGAAATAACATGGGAAGGAAAGGGCCACTGAAACAGTATTATACAAGGTTGCTATTCTCCCTTTGGTGCTGTCAAGCCCTTAAACTGAAGTGCCAGCTTTCCTCAGCCTTTTGCACTTACATCCAGAGACAGGTGCCCCTTTCATCATCATTCACATGTGGTTTTCAGGCTTTCTAGAATGACCAGAACAAGCATGTTGCCTACATTCTCCAGCATTTGGGAAAACAAGTGAGCTGCTGGAACACAGTTCAGAGTCCTTCCTGCAAAAAATCTAGCCCAAATCAGTCACAGCCAGCCACCAAACACACAGCTGACAACAGCCCAGTCAAGGGCTTAATAGGTGACTCAGGCTCAGTTGTCAAGGAAAGAGAAATCTATCAACTGTATCCAAGGTGATGCACATTTAGTTTTGAACTCAGAAAATACTCATTCTCTGACTAAAAGATGATGCATCTACTAGGTAGTCTTTCCCCTGATAAGATTGGCAAGGTGTTGGATCTGTCCACGTTTGCTTTTAGGTTGTATCACCATTCAGAGCACTTGCAGCTCTGTCAGCTCAGGAGTCTGTTGCTGCTCCCCTCACAGTTTTGTCTTTAAATCCATGAAGCACACCAGTCATCCCAATAGGAAGCTCTTGAGACATTGTGCTGGTTTGTACTAATTGGAAGATTTGAAGGAGAAATTAGACTATAGGCTGAGAAAGGAAAACACTGATGATGCTACTTTGCTTACAGCTTTACTGAGAAAGAAAAAAAAATAGATGAGACTGCTTCAGACAGCTTTTGGCTGTGGCTGCTGGTGCATGGCTCTTTCTCCCTGCCTCTCATAGCTGAATCTGAATAATTTCACTAGCTTCTTTCCTGCTGCTAAGCCCCCTGGCTGATCTGCCTTTGCCTATCTGCTGCATGAAACCGATGGTGAGATAAGATTGGGGAAGGGGGGAAGGTGGTAGGGGTGGTTGGTTACCCCTCTTAGGGACTTTGATCTCTGGGAGGGTTGTGGTGTTTCTGTATTATTGTTTTACTGTATATACCTGTAAATATCTGTTACACATTGTAAATATCTGCTTGTGTATCATGCAAAGCTGTAAATATAAAGCTTCATTTGTTAACTTCCAGCTGACTGAGTCCCAGCCTGGGTTATTTCAAAGTGGGGGGGTGCAGCTAACTGCCAAACCACCACAGACATATTGCTAGTTGTGGAGAAAAATCCTGCACCATACAATCCCGAGTATATTACACCCTGGATGTCATAGCCATCTCATATTTCCTTCTCACAACACCATATCTATTCCCCCTTCTGCCTTTTCACAAAATCAGGAGAAACTGTTGCAAGGCAGAAGGCAGTCTGGGCCACCCCTCACCTCAGCAGTGTAGCCTGTCTGTCTACAGCCATCCCTGTCAACTATTTCCCTGCTCTGTTCAGTTTCCAATAACAGAGATTGTCATTCCACCTGTCCCAGTGACTCTCTGTTTTTACTACTGCAAAGATTTTCCACATATTTACAATTTAAGCCAACACTTCTTGCCCATCCATCCCGAACATGGAAAAGTGGATAATTTTCTCCACATGCAATATTCTTCCCTTTTTCAGGACTCATTGTCTTCTCTTCCCTGGGTTGTTTTGGTTTCTTTTTGGTTTGTTTTTTTTCTTTAATCTTAGCTCATGTTTTCCACACTTCTCCCTTTTCTTTTTGTTGTCTTCTAGTAAAATGATCCATAGCTTTTTTGAGGCAGTGTCCAGAGCTGAAAACACTACTCCAGATAGGCTTATCATCACAGAAAGTGCAAAAAGATCACTTCACAATTCCATCAGGCTGTTAACTCCTTCTTCAGATAGATCTCAGCGTGGTGCTCACGGTGTTTACAATGACATGACATCATTACATGCATTCATGTTATTCTGCTCCCTTTTTGCCCCCAGGGCCTTGTTTGATGAATTGCTACCTAGTAGGTTGCTGTCTGTTATGTATTTATTCAGCTCGTTCTCTCTGCCTAAGCTTGATGGCAGGGGGGTTGGAACTAGATGATCCTTGTGGTGCCTTCCAACCCTGACTGATTCTACAATTCTATGATTCTGTGATATCTTTCACTTGAGCCCACTGAATTTCCTCCTGTTTTGGAGAATAATCCTTCAGTTTTTCAAGATTAGTTTGAGTTCTAACCTGGCCCTTAATTTCCTTCACCAGCTCTGGACCTTATACAATTTTAACAGCATATTTTTAACTCTGTCCAGCAAACGTTTAGAAAAATACTGAAGAGCACTGGCCTCTGAAAATTATCAATGCAGTTTCTTCTCCTGTTTTGCACTTTCCTGGTTCTTTCTAGTTTACCTGTAACATTTTATAGAATAGTTGTGTGTTTCTGAATGAAACAAAGTAGTTTCTGTTTCAGAATAAATCCTGATTCTGAGTGCAATGGCCTGTTAAGTGAATGCACATACCATAAAATTTAGATCAAAGTGTAGCGAGAGCTTCTCACTGTCTGATTTTTATAGCTTCTGCTCTCCAACAGATCAGCCCATCAGTGTTTTGCTGATTCGTAAAACATAATTATCATGCGAGAGATGTTCATTATAAGATGTAATTTGTTTGCTATAGCTTTCCAGCATCTGGAATGAGCAAAAAAGGATGAAACAGGGTGGCAAAAACAAGAGACGCACTACAACGCTAAAGAGTTTGTTACAAATGAGGACTTCTATTTGGTCAGCAATTATCCCGAACAGGAGAAAGGCTCGACAAAGAAAAGAAATTTCTCATGTCTTAGGAAATTAGGATGAAATTAAGACACCTATAAGAATTAAAAAAAAAAAAAAAAAAAAAAAAAAAAAAGAC
>VWZI01016728.1:34107-81691 GCA_013396835.1 Psilopogon haemacephalus | reverse complement strand
AAAAAAAAAAAGCTTTGATTACTACAGCTCGTTCCTAACAAAGAAAGAAAATGTCTGGAAAATTACCTTTGAGAATAAATTTGGAAGAGACATAGTCATGGGCTAATTTAGGGAAAAACAGCTGCCAGTTTAAACCTGGAACTGGAAAATTAAAAGTATAGTCACTCATTAAAATGATTGATATCCATGGAAAGCAGTGACCAGAAGAATTAACCATAATGAAGCAAATTTTTAAATGTGATTTCCACAGCTGAAATTATTATGTCATGTTTTAGGCTATGGCCACAGCATGTACCACTGGAAAAGCGAGAGTTCCAGATTATATAACTGGGTCTTTCAGGAGCTGTAGTTCTGCAAAATCATATACAATAATAAGGATTTCAGATTCAGTACCAGACCACATTAAGATCTGCAGATACTCCAGTTAGTATAAATTGCATGAGGAATCTACCCCAAGCAGCAATAAATCACTGTTCACCAGAATCCTCTTCTGCTTCTGTTCAGGGCTCAAGAATCACTAAAATTTAATACCTAGTCCAACCCCTTCTTTACAATAAAGTAATTAGGCATCTGCTATTGTTTTCAGTTGTAATCATGTAAATAAGTTATCACAGCAGAAATTCTACTAAAAATATGTTACACACAAGTAGAAGCTATTTCTTTCGGCTTACATGGGGCACCTCTTAGTGGGCAATATAAGAACCTGTGCAATGGGACAAATCCCTGAACGGCTTTCTAAGAATACTGCATTACTAAAGAGAAAATTTTGGAGATGATGATGTTAAAAAATGATACATGGAAGCATGTCAGCATGAAATATTCCACTGTTCTGTTTGCAAAATTGAGGATGTCCTTGCTGACTTCCTTCATTATGGCTCAATCCATGTTATTAATATCACAGTCCCTGCTTCCTTCTCACATAGGAACTTCCTGAACTCCTCTGCAATGTCTTCTCATCTTCACAATCAACTCCACTTTCAATACCCAGGCTTTTAAAGCTGTGTAAGCAGGACTCATTTGCAGAAATTAGAGATATCTACCAGTTCAAGTACCAGACACTTTTTGATTATAACTGGAGACTACCTAAAAGAGATGAGAAGTCTGAATAACCCTTTGACTCTGAAAAAGAACAGTAAGTCTTCTCACACACTTCTTAGACTTAGCTTTCTAAATGGACCCTTTTTTAAGTCCAGAGCTTCCAGTTTCTGAGCAAGGAAGACAGTTGGAAAGACATTATTCTCCTTTTTTTCCTTATTGCAAAAAACTTACAGTCACATTTTCAAAGGGGCCAGAGAAAAAAAAAAAAAAAAGGCATTTATTTATCATTTATTTTCACTACCTTTGGGAACCTAATTTTCATTTGGGAGTGAAAAGAACTGATGGAAAATGAACCATCCTGATAGGAATGGTTGATAACCGCTTTTAATCCAATACAGATATCAGAGGTATGACTAAAATTTTCACTACTAACTAAAATTTTAACTCTCTCAATATGTATTCCACATTGGATTACACATATGTTCACCAGTGCCATCTCATTGCTTCCTTCTGATATCATTGCTCTGTGTACTCCTCTGTTTTCTCTACCTAAAGTTGGTTTGGACCAAAATTATACATTTTGCTCTACTATACAAAGGCAAGACAAATCTGTGTGGCAATTTTTGCTTTTAAACTACTTTCCCTTTGTTTTCTTGTTTCTGTTGCTAAACGTAAACTCTTTTTATGAATGGCCTGTCAGGTCATAAGATTATGAGGATTGAAACCCAGTTGCTTTGTTGGCAGCTGTGGTGGCTGCTCTCCTGTAAGCCACATTGGAGACTGGTCAAGGACTAGGCAGAGCATCCTAAAATGTATGAAAACACAAGACACGAATTAGAAAGAAAAGACAAAAATGTCAAGGATGCAGTTATTCCTATAAATTACTCCAAGTTGTTCTAAAAACCAAGTCTCAAAATTTGTTTCCAAACTCAGCATCTATTCTATGTGGGCAAACAAATTCTTTTGTTACCTTCCTAGCCCTCTAGCACTCATCAAATCGGATTTCTTTGCGCAGTGCGTTACAATCTCTTCCATCACTGCTTGTAATCTCTGAGTAAGAAAAGGCATTTTGTTCTCATGTTTGCAGACAATAGCAATTTTCCTTTATCCTTTAGATCTTGGCTTAAAACACAGGACTGCAAGTCAAAATGTCAAATACCAGCTGCATTTGTCTATGCAAAGTATCATCCACATGAGTGATGTTAAACAGAACTTTGATAAACAAAGATGTATGATAAATAAATATGATATGTAAAGTTGTCAGGGACATGACAGAAATGAAAGTTTTGACTAGTGGGAAATTTCATAACCAAGGCAGTACAACAAATGAAAGTCATCAGAACCTTCTTTGTTCTTCTGGATATGCTTATTTATATAGCAGAATCCAATATTTGGCATGTTTCTTATCAGCTACTTGTCAATGAATTTTAAACTTAAAGTTACCACCAATCATTTTTTATTTGCCAGGCTGGAAAAAAAGGAAATGGTTGGAAAAGTAGCTGCTAAGAGATGACATCAACCTTGTGTTTACTTTTAACCACAACCCCAAATTAAAGCAATTATTTTAAAGTGACTGATGCGGACAAGTTTTCACACAGCACATTTGGATGGAGAATAATGCTAAGTATATACACAGTCAGGAATAAAAATGCAGAGTTTTAACCAGACTTTTCGTTATGCATGGCATTAAAGAAACACTCAAGTGCTGGCTATTCCCTTCCAACCTGTTCAAAATCTAAAGAGGGGACTATATGTTATAGTAGCCTCTTCCACATCCAGTTTACTATACCCTTAAAGTAAATCCCTACAGCTGACTACAATCTGTTGTATCAGCCACCTTTGCAAGGTCAACATACAGTGTTGCACTATATTTATTGCTAGCTGGTGAAAATTATAATTTTCAACTTTCATCACAACTGCAATTTGTCAGGAGATTCTATTAAAGTTCATGTCTGTGGGTATTCAAACATTGGAGTCTTATAGATAATTCTATAGCCACTTGACTTGGAAAACTTCTTTTTTGCTATTTGATGCTCAGCATTCATTTTCTTTAAATTGATGCAATTATCCAAAATTTATTTTAAGAATATTGAGTAACACATCTTGAGGAAGAGAAAGATGGGAAACGAGGGAATCAGCATTTTAAAGAAGAAATTGAAATACGTGCAGCCTTATCCGTTGTGGAGGAACATATTGTGGGAGACATGCCATTGGCCATGGGCTGTTATGTTTTCACTGCCAGTTCATTATTCAGCTCTCACATTCACATCTCCTTTTATTTTTTTTTTCTTTTTGCTGGAGGTAGCACTATCTGTGGCTCAGCTCAGAGCTTCACTGCTGCAAGGCAGTGACATTACAATCATTCCATTGAAAGTCATAGCATGTAAATCAAACTTTCAATTAGCTCAAAGCCTTACAAAGGTAGATATGAATGTTTGCTGATCATATTACAACTCATAACCCTTCAATATCAAAAGACAATGTAAAGATGGCTACCATTCCCCCCAAAAATGGAATATCTCAAAGTGTTTTTTAACTTTACAAGCCTTTGCAAATTTCTTGGTCAAAATTACCCTATAAATGTTTTTACCACCACTTTCTACACAGAAAGATTCACATTGGATGGTGCCTCTTTATCAAAGCAGGACTACCTTGAAAGCTAGATCAGGTAGCTTAGGACCTTGCTCAGATTAGTGTTGAAAATCCCCAGGTATGGAGATCACACATTCTTTCTGGACACCTCATGCTATGCTGGACCATTCTCACGGTTAAAATATTTCTTAAACTTATGACCAGTTTGGATATCTTTGGACTGAAGCTGGTGTAATTTTGATCCTCCGTCTGCACGGCATACATCTGTCATCATTGCTCCTTGAAAATATGTACTATGTCAAAGCAGTATTTATGTTAGGAGGGTTTGGGTCTAATATATTAAACAGCTGAATCGTCTACAAGGATGTTAAACCTGCAGCATTGTATTTACAGATTCAAGTCTTTGCTAAATTCTATGTGCAGCTCTGCCATGGTTATTACAAGGAGGAAATAAATTGACACTTCTTTATTATGTATTATGGCAGTATTTTCCAGTTTACTTTCTCTGCAAGTAGCCTTAGTTGTTCAATTTCCCACTGGTTTGGATGATAATTAGTGTACTTTGATGTTATGGAAGAAAGTTGCTGTCTATAAATACCTGAAGGGAGGTTGTAGCCAGGTGGGGGTGTATTGATTGTGGGCGATTGAAGAGGCTGAAATTATAAATTATGTAGCTTTTATAATTTCCAAAAGCCCCACCCACAATCTGTGTGTAGATTAGTTTAAGTTTGGGTTCTAATTCGGTTGGGAAAAGTCTTCACAAGGATGCCTTTTCTTGTAATTCAGGAAAATCAGAAAAATAGAAAGGTTTGGGCATGAAACAGATTTGCCCTACTTACAAATGGGAGACTGTCTCAAAGTCCGTGTGAGGTTTGTGTCTCCAGGTCCGTGTTCAGGTCCGTGCAGGTCCCAGTGCAGGTCCCAGTAAAGGTCTGTGCAAGTCCCAGTGAAAGTCCGTGCAAGTCCTAGTAAAGGTCTGAGCAAGCCCTTGCAAGTCCTGCTCCAATCTGTCCAGCTGCCATATATATACTGAGGTGACCTGTTGTCTCCCTATTCAAGCCCACGGAGGGTGGGAGAAGGCACTTCACACCTATTGTACTAAGCCTCCGGTGACAGAGGTGGGGAGGGAGGAAGACCCTTTCCTGCCCCATTCACACCTCTGGTGGGGCAGTGGAGTTGGGTGTGCCCTGCCAAACTTCACACCTCATTCAAACCTCCGGTGGGGCAGTGCCCTGCCCTGCCACAGTTCACACCTCATTCAAACCTCCAGTGGGGCAGTGCCCTGCTCTGCCACAGGGGGTTGGTCTCTTCTTCCAGGCAACCAGCCAGAGAATGAGGAGACAGTTTCAGGTTGTGCTGGGGGAGGTACAAGCTGGATATTAGGAAGAAGTTCTTCACAGAGAGAGTGATTGGCATTGGAATGGGCTGCCCAGGGATGTGGTGGAGTCACCTGTCCCTGGAGGTGTTAAAGAAAAGATTGGATGGGGCACTTAGTGCCATTGGTTAGGCCTGGGTGATAGGTTGGACTGGATGATCTTGAACTGGATGATCTTCCAGCCTGGCTGATCCTATGATTCTGTGATTCTATTAATTTCTCCTTATGTGTCCCTGAAGTTTTACGGTGCTTGCTTGCCCATTGCCCCATCTCGACTCCCACTAATCCTTGTTTTATATTTTAGGAAATGTTAGATTTCAGATTTCCAGAATATCTATCCTAAAAGTGAAATATTTTAACAGATTGAAACTTGTTTTCAAACAACTGTCCCAAAACCATATGGCACTTTTAGAGAAGTAACTGAACAAGGCAAACAAGAAGATTAACCAGGAGGCACCTTTAAGGAAAAGCAGTTCCTTTAAGTCCTAAGAAATGCCTATGTGTTCAGAAGCACGTAAGGAAAACTGAAGGAACTTTGACAGTCCCACATACTTCACTTGAATTTTGCAGAATTCCAAAATGTAACTTCATAATAGCAAAAGTATTTTCTGTTTGTATAAGAACTGTGGGAGAGATTAGAGTGATAATTTAATTTGCTTCTTTAAGATCTCTTCAAAACTTTGAGATCTGCACCACTTCTGAGGTAGCTCAAATAAATTCTGCTGTCACTTAAATTTCTTTTTTGCAAATCAAAGTCACACCAGTTCTCACCAGCTCAGCTGCATTATGGAAACTGGGCTATATGCCAAAGGTGCATATGTCTGTTATCATCTTCAAACCTGTATCATTCATCATGCTTAAACTGATACAATTTTCTAATTAGAGTAATGAATGGGGCATTGTACCAGGCTTTATAAGATATTAATTCTGTTGCCGATTCTGCAGTGGACCTGTGGGGCAAATTGTTTCACTTCTCTGTGAATTAGTTCCCTTGGCTGTATTGGAAGGTAATGATCTATTCTGATGAGCTTTAGATTTAGAGTTTTAAAGTATTCATCTTTCTTCTGCATGCCAAACCAAGACTCAAAAGTAGAACACCTTCTCCCAGAGAGCTCCAATTGAAGAAGCAGAGACAAAGCTTGCTGGCCTAAACATTAAATAGAGAACAACACAAATTTCTTAAAATACAGCCTTAGAACCCCCTAAGCGCATTGACCATTTATAACAGATTCACATTCCTGGTTCTCTCATGTTGATTCGTTTGATGACATAATCTATTACCCCTCTATGTGCTCTTGGCAAAAAATGATTTAAAATGTGCTATTCCATTGAAAGGTGCCATCTCACATGGATCTGACCTGTTAACCTGCAAATTCTCCACTGGAGAGCACCCAGCTCACCCAGCAAGGCAGTTCTGCAGAGGGCCATGCAGCATGCTGAGGACATACGGCATAAAAATCATCTGAACACAAATTAAGTTCAGATCCCAGTAGAGTACAGCTCTGTCAAGGTGGTTCTGTACTGAGCTCACTGCCTTAGTAGGCTGGGAGTTACATTACACTGGGGCTATGAACCCTTTTGAAGATCCAAGCTGGTACCTCAGCACAGCATTGCCCTGCACAATGTGGAAGTACCATTGTGTCCAGATCTGCTCCAGAAGCTCATGAGCTATAATATACTGTGTGGTATTAAAACAGCCTGTGACAGCTATTTAAAAAAATATCTTTCTCCTGTATTACAGCACCATCTAAATTATCAATATGAAAACACACAGACAGCAGTGAAGTGTCCTGTGTGCCTCCAGCTCACATGATGGTTCTGATACATGTCCTGCCGAAATCACTAGAAGGACTCCCATGAAAGGTTCTAGCTTTGGTGAAAAAAATGCACTTCTAATTCCTCCATTTTTATCTTCTAAGAAATTTCTTAGCCATCTAAACCATTCGTCATCTAATCTATATTTAGAAGGCTTTATGCAGTAATCCATCATGTGAAACTTTCTTGAAAGCTTTCCTGAAATTCCATCTATAAAATGCCTACCAGGTTTTCCTCAATGTAAGCCAATCACTATTCCATTAAAAAAAAAAAAATGTACTTGGAATTGTTTGTCATAATGTCTTCTTTCCAAACCCATGCTTACTCATTCTTCTACATTTTCATTCTCCAGCTTTAGAGTCTGTTAAGATTATTACAGAAATGTCTTAATACTGTTACTGGACCTAATTAACTTAATTTTTATCATCTTTCTCAAACTCTTCCCTCTGTGATGCAAATACTTAGTGTTTCTTAGTCTCCTGTTGCTTTTCAGTGTTAAAAAACATCCATTAAAAAAATCCATTGCTCCAACAGCTCTCCCAGTACCCCAACCCTATGAACTTGCGTGTAACTGATGTAGTAGGTTGCTAACCATTTCCTCCAGTTTGCTCCTCATCCCTGTATTCCAGCTCAAGGGGCTGGTTACCCAGAGAACAACTGGCCTTATTGTTGAAGTTGAGGCAAAGAATGCATATAGTACCTCAGTCTTTTCTTTGTCTTCTGTCAATGCTTCCACTCACATCCAACAAAGAATGGAGATTCCCTTTAGCCCTCCCTTTGCTGCTAATGTATTTACAGAAACACTTGTTATTGTCATTTACACCAGTAGCCAGATTAAGTTATATTTGGGGCTTCTGATTTTCTCTCTGCATAACCTCATCACATCTTTGCAGTCCTCCTGAGTTGTCTGCCCCTACTTGTCTGCCCCAGGTTCTGCTAACACTCATCACTTTTCTGACCATCAAAAATTAACAGTTCATGATCACTATAACAAACACAACCTCCAACCATATCATCCACAAGTCCTTCCCTGTTCCCCAACAACAGGTCCAGAAGGGCACCTCCTCTTGTTGGTTCCTTACCAGCTGTGTCAGAAAATTACCTTCCAAACACTCAAGGAACCTTCTGGACTGTTTACTGTCTTCTGTATTTGTAGTAGGTTAGAACTGGGTTGAGCTGGGGTTATAGTGTGTTTTGCGGTGCTGCAGCTAAGCATTGATAAGCAGCAGTGTTGTGACTACTGCTGGGCTGAGCACCCAGGCTGGGGGTTTTTTTTTTTTTTTTCAACATCTCCCCACCCCAAGATGCTAGGAGGATGCAGACTGGCCAAAGGGATATTCCATACCATATGATGTCAACTCAGATATAAGAAGGAGGTAATAGGAGGAAGTTTGGGGGAAGATTCGTCTATGGCGTCAGTCCTCCAAGAGTAACCATCAAGCGTAGAGAGCCCTGCTTCCAAGACCAGAACATCGTCCAGCTGATGGGAAGTAGAGATTAATATCTCTCTCTGCTCTTGCTTCCGTGTGGTCTATTGCCCTTTGCTTTATTATTATTATTAAAATTGCTTCTATTCTGTAAGCAGCCTTTGTTATTTTTTTTTTTTCCTTCTCCCTTGCCCTTTTAAGAGGGGAGTGATAGAGTGGCTCTGGTGGGCGTTTGGCCCCCCAGCTGGGGCAAAACCACCACAGTATTGTATTTCTTCCAGATATCTGGTAAGTTCTTCAGGAGTATAAGGGCTAGCAGTCATGACACTTCTCCCAGCTACTTATAGGATATTTAATCTGTTACAGACATATTTCATCAGTCTGTGTGATGCTTTGGGCGTTACCCACCCCACAGACATTTGAATTCACCTGAACTAGACTCAGACAGCTGGAAGCTAAGGAATGAAGCTTTATATTCACAGCTTAGCTCAATATACAAGCAGCTGTGAGTCCACCTATTGGTCAAGTGGTATAATTAACAAGACCTTCTAGGAATAATGGTTTAATGTTGCATTATTGCTAGCTATTCATTCTAGATCCAGTTATTCCTTTGTATAATGTTTTTGTGACCATTGCACAGAACCAATTATTATTAAAAATTACTGGATAGGTGGTGAGAGAGTCCTGAATATCAAAATTAATAAACAATATTAATTTTGAAAAATCCCCATCTCATATCCATTAATATCCCTCCATTAGAGGTATTTACCCAGAAACATCACCTCAGTTGTCACCATCACCAAGCTCTATTCAGTTAAAATGCTCTCTAGCACATAATACTACCATGCCACCTCTCCGTCATTGCTTATCCCTTCTCAAGGTTTTATAGCCATTCACTACGGCACTATAGTTGTGCAAGTTAGTCCACTATATTTTCTTGATTGCAAATCTATCATAGTTTTCCCACTGCACAATGGCTTCCAGCTGCTCCTGTTGTTGCCCATGCTGTCTGAGTTGGTGCAGATGTCCTTCAATTGAGCTACTGATTCTGTAACAGGACTCTGAATTATTATTTAATCTTATATTGTCCAAACAGAGTGTTATTCTCAGTCTAAGATACAGTGCCTTAGTGTCCACTTAAGTTTGACCACAATGATTACACAAGTATTGCATTTTCTCATTCACCATTGAGACAGAAAATTCTTCAGATATATTGCCCTTTAGCTGAATAATCAGCACAGCATCTGCAGCTGAGGCACAGTTGAGAAGTCCCAGTGCTATTGATGGTGTGGACTAGATGTCCTGGCCACAGCAAGCATATCCTTTCCATTGCCTTTTTTATCTTGTCTGTATTTGAAATGTAAACTGAGATAGTAATCTGGGTATTTCCATGCCAAACTCCTGTAGCACTTAAAAAGTCAGAGTAGCAGAATACATATGCACTCTTGGCACCTTAGAAGGATAGGATTAGATCTTTCTGCAGGTCTGAGATCGTCTGCTGCTTCTGTGCACAGAGGATAACTTCAACTAATTGAATATGATTTTAGTTGATCTAGAACAGTTGTATAATGAAAAACAGGAGTTTTGAAGGGCATCCTTCTCAGCATTGATTCACATGCATTTGCATCTTAGTGCACTGAAAAATATTCTGTGCAAATATTTTGAGAATATGGCAGAGTTTTATTAACATATTGCTCTAAATATGCTTGTCTATAAACCTCCTGGTTTATTCTGTTTTGGAGAATCACTGGGATATAACAATAATCTCTGTCTCAGGAAGAATAAAACAGGTTTGTTGAATGGAGGCCTTGGTTTTGTTGTCACAAGATCACAGAATCACAGGATGCCAGGGGTTAGAAGGGACCCAAAGAGATCATCGAGTCCAACCACCCTGTCGGAGCAGGACCATACAATCTAGCTCAGGTTACTGAGTAATGCATCTAGACAGGCCTGGAAACCCCCCAGAGAAGACGACTCCACAACCTCTCTGGGGAGCCTGTTCCAGTGCTCTGTGAGCCTTACAGTAAAGAAGATTCCCCCTTGTGTGTGGGTGGAACATCTGGTGCTGCAGCTTACATCCGTTGCTCCTTGTCCTCCTTTCCATGCAAGTGGGCAAATCCAAAAGGGCGTTCCGCTGTATTTTAAATGAGAACATTGTTTTAGGATGTGTGTCTTTATCATTAAGAGGTTTAATTGGTGTACTTGTGTTAAGTAGGGATTTGAATCTGGGTTAGATGTGAATTATAATGAGGCCAATATTAAAATTATTAACTAGCTTATTAAATATAAAGAAAAAAAAAACCCAACTTATTTACAATCTATATACACTGATTCTGCCACGAAGTTGGTGAAGATTTTTTTTTTCAGAATGTGTATATGCAATTAGTTTGATTTAAACAACTTCAGAAAATTTAAGAAATTTTAACAATTGGAGAGAGTCCTACAGCACAGACTGCTGCTTAAAGGTTAAACATGAGCACAACCCCTAGATTAAAAAAAAAAAAAAAAATTTAGAAAAAAGAATTAATTTGCTCACTGTCCTGATACACAGAGGCGGAAAACAGTCCAAGCCACGTGGTGGCCCTTCCATGTGATGGTGGTGCAAGTGGTGCAGCGGGGTGGTTTGCTGCTTGTGCAGTTCACATTGAGCATGTTGTCTGAGAATATCCACAGATAAGAGGCAAATCCTCTGTGGCTCTCAGGAAGCTACCAGATCAGCCAACCACCTGGACAAAATAGGATTCAGGCTTATGGACTTTGGAGCTGTCTGGAGAATGTGATGCACAGGGTTGATCCTGTTTCCGATCAGCCAGGAGCAGCAGGAGTAGGTCCCTGATGTTGCAACTTGTTGCTAGGTCATTACTAAACTTGACCAGAGTCAAACCGACCTAGGCTCATCTGAGCTCAAGTGGGTAGCTGCTTGCTGGAGTGGGGCAAGTGGCTTCAGACCTTTTGCTCAGTTTGGGAGACAAGCAGCACCAGCATCTTCTGTTCGTGGGAGAGGCAGGTTCCCAGCTACACACGATGCAAGGGCATGCAAGGCAGGGCAGGTAGCAAGCTAACAAAAGCATCAGTGGCAAACAAATTAAGTTTCAAGCATTTTGTAGAATGTCTTTGAGTGACAGCAACAAATGAAGATGTCTCTAGAACCAATGCTATGTTATGTTTCCTAAAGGCGAGATGCACATGCCCAGTATTATGACCTGTGTTTACCAGAAACAAGGCAGGGTGCAAAACATGACCAAATATGGTGTTTCTGTGGCAGACTGAAAGGCACCAAGGCTTTTGTCTGCTCTACCTGCTTCTTCCTGCCAGGGAAGAAGGAGAAAGCGGTGGGGGGCAAGGTGGGTATGTAGGTACATGTTTAGGACATGGCTTAGGTATGTATTTTAGGTATAACTTGGACATTCCTGTTGCGATTATGAATTTTTACTACTATTAATAATCACGGGTGTTCCGGGAATAGTTCTCCCGGGTTCTTTTGGATGTTCGATTGGCAAGAATAAATACATGAAGTCACTTAAAACACAGAATTAAACAGTTTAAACAGTCAGAACTTAGGAAACAGAGAGCCTAATACAAAAGCAATCCTAACCGCGTCTGGAAATACCCACGAAACACGTGCTAGATACAGTGCTGTTCCTGAGATAAAGAGAAAAGAGAAAGAGCTTGTCCCGAATAAAGGGGAAAAGAGGTTTGCCTTTGCCGCTTTCCAAACCCTAATGATGCCGCTGCTGCTGTTGGCTGCAAAGCACGTGGCCACTGCTGGATGGGATGGAGGCGTGAGTTCATCCCGGTGGTGGTGGACAGAGAGAGCCGAAACTAAAAGCCGTTGCACCCCCTTAAATACCTCATTAGGAAAGCATGGAACTGACCAATAGGCACTTAGCATCCATTTTCTGGCCAATTGGTTCAAAAGTCCCACGCCCAGGGGTGGGTTCTAACACCCTAAGAGACAGCACAGATCACCTGACTCGTGCACGTGACTGGTGCATGTGGCCCAAGACTTCCTGGTTCCCAAACCACGTGGTGTGCCCCCCTGCAACCCACCTCTGGACCTTACCACAGAGGGGGGAGGGAGCCCCAGGAAGTGAACCAACTCTGGGTAGTAATTATGTCCATACCAGGACACTTCCGCCCCAACTTGGTTTCTTCACTATCTTGCATTGATGTGCTCTTTTTACTCTTGTGCCTAACTGCTGCTCTTCAATCTCTCTGAAGTTTGCTACGGGGGGTCTTTACACACCTGGCCATATTTATGGTAAACTTATTTTACACCACATGTCTCTGACGAAGTTTAAAATTTATGCTGGAAAGGCAAAACAAACCTTCAGTTAGAACTTCCTTCCTGAAACTCAGCAAAATCTGCCCTCGGCTGTCAGCCCCAGGGAATCCTGTGTACGTAGTAACACAAAAAAGTAAATTCCATCATGCACCGTGGTCTCTAAAGCCACTACCTAGCTACATCTGTTCAGCAGAACACTCAAGTTCCTTATGAAAATTCAACTTCTTGAAACTTTTCTGGGCCCCAGAGGCTACTTTAATCCACTGTTCAGAGACAATATCCAAACCCTCATCAGTCATTTACACAGTTAGTGTGGCTATTTCCGAAAGATGTAAGACATACCTTTGTCCAAGATTTACACAGCATTACATCATTTAGTTTGGAATTATTTCCTCAGCTATTCTTTGTTTACTTTTGTTTGTGTTGAAATTTTCAGTGTGAATTTGCCAGCACACATAAATTTGTTTTATTTATATTTTCCTTTATATTTTAATATGCAAAGGAGATAATATTCAAAGAGGGAGAAGGAATTATGTATTTTAATAACAATATATTTGGCTTACAAGTATTGACATCTTAGCTATTAGGTAACAGGAGACGAGCACTGAATAAGCAAATTTTTTGAGTAGAAACCTCTGGGCTCTCATTTAGTACCACCATAGATATGTGTAGCAGACTGTCCCAATTTGTTGTGTTTATAGTTATTCTTCCAATGTTCAGACTGCAAGTTAATGAACATAAAACAGAGTTCACACTGCTAGCAGTAAGTAGAAGTATCAAGATGGCAAGACAGTCTCAACAAATAAGAAATTATTTAGAGGAACAGAAATTTTGAGAAGGTCTGCAAAGTGAAATGTGCTTAGAAAATAAATGTGGTCTGAGAAAGAACAGCAGAAAGAAACACTTGGACAACCACTATGGTACTAGGCTTATATGTCAACTTTTGAGGTGTCTAAGTGTCTGGCTTGCATCTGTTAACCAGTTTCTGTATTTTATCTCATAGCATGACCAGCTGTAGCAGCACCCAACTGCAGAAACATCCAGGTACCTTGGGGATTTCACACATCTTTTCTGTAATTATTGTAACTTCAGCTATACCTCACTTCCACAGCACAAACCTGCTTGTAAGAAAGGCACACATCTACATATTATAGATTGGTTTAGGTTGAAGGGACCTCGAAGATCATCCAGTTCCAACCCCCCACCATAGGCAGGGACACTTCCCACTAGAACAAGTTGCTCAAGGCTTCATCCAACCTGGCCTTCAACACCTCTAGGGAGGGAGAAGCCACAACATCCTTGGGAAACCTGTGCCTGTTTCACCACCCTCACTGGAAACATCCAGTTTAAATCTCTCCTCTGCCAGTTTAAACCTATTACCCTTCATCCTGTCATTACAAGACCTTGTCAATAGTTCCTCCCCAGCCTTCCTGTAGGTACTGGAAGGCTACTATAAGGTCTCCTCGAAGCCTTCTCTTCTCCAGGCTGAAGAGCCCCAACTCTCCCAGCCTATCCTCATAGCAAAGGTGTTCCAGCCCTCTGATCATCTTTGTGGCCCTCCTCTGGACTCTCTCCAACAGTTCCATGTTCTTCTTATGTTGGGAGTTCCAGAATTGCACACAGTACTCCAGGTGGGGTCTGAGGAGAACAGAGTAAAGGGGCAGAATCCCCTCCCCTGCCCTGCTGCCCACACTGCTCTTGCTGCAGCCCAGCACACAGTTGCTCTTTGAGCCACACACACACACACTGCAGGCTCATGTTGAGGTTTTCCTCAACCCAGACCCCCAGGTCCTTTTCCTCAGAGCTGCTCTCCAGCCACTCTCCACCCAGCCTGGATTTGTGCTTGGGATTGCACCAACCCAGGTGCAGGACCTTACACTTGGCCTTGTTGAATGTCATGAGGTTGGCCTGGACCCACCTCTCCAGCCTCTCCAGGTCCCTCTGGATGGATCCCTGCCCTCTAGCAAGTCGACAGTGCCACACAGCTTGGTGTCACCTGCAAACTTGCTGAGGGTGCACTCAATTCCTCTGTCCAATGAAGAATGTCATTGAACTCTGCCCAGTAATCCGATGAGAGTCTGCCACTACACCAGACTCACGACGACATTGTTTCAATGTGTTCTTCTTTTTCTTCATCACAGTTTCTGGAGCCTGTTGCCTGTCTGCTGTTAGTATGGAAAGAAGCTTACTCTGAAAGACATCCAGTCTCATAGCAGATAGCAATATGAGCAAGCTGGCTGTAAGATTGCCTTTGGGCTCTATCCACCATAGGCCCTTCTGCTTATGCTAAAAGAGACATGAAGCCATGTCTAGTCCTTCTGCTATTGCCAGTGCCATTTCACAAAAGGGTTAGCAATTTGCCATCCATTTCACACGCACTGAAATGCTGGCATCACATGACTGGCTGCTGGCCTGACATAACTTTGGACCTAAGATCCTTTGGATATCCTCTACTATCCAGCTGGAAAAAACATCTTTCTAGAGAGAACAAACACGAGAGGAATATATGTCCACAGAAGCGCCTTCAGCTTCTACATGGGAGTCAGCAAGCATCACAAAAGCAGTACTGCTCTTGTGACTGCAGCCCAAAAAATCCTGAATCATCTAGAAAGTTTGAAAGCGTTCTAATAGCTAAAAGCTTTAAAAGACCATTTATCTTCAGTCATTAACCTTTGTGTCATTTACATCTGCCAATTTTCCCATGAATATACCAGAGGCAGCAACAAATCAACCTGAACCCACTCTTGCCTTAGAGTGAAATTAAGCATGCAACTCGATGGTGGCAATAAGAGGCAACCAATAACTTGAAGTGATGATCAGACTGTGGCCTCAACCCAGATGCTAGTGGATGTAAGCTCATATCTGCAGGTATTTCTCCCTACCATATATGAAAGACAGTAGCAGAGGAAAAATTGGTGGTGGAATGGGCACTATTCTGACAGGCTCAACACAGATGTCACATACAAAACTGTCCACAGACTGGGATGCAGAAAAGAGATTCTAAAAGGTTAACTATCTAATTCAGGGTTAAACAGGGACAAGGATAGGCTTGGATTGCTGTTGCCTGAACTGCTGCAGTGCTCCTTGGTGGACAGTTCTTCAGTCTTTTGCAAAGTTCAATCTGTCTGTCCAAAATCAACCTGCTACTAGCAGAATGAAATCTGTGGCTGAAAGAAAATTGAAGTAATTTTTAAAAAAATTATAATGTTACTCTTAGAAAAACTGTTGCAATTTTTGGGTGATTTTCAACCACTGTAGCCATGAATGGTGATCAATTTATTCCAACAAATCATTTGTAGAATGATTTAGATTGGAAGGGACCTCCAAGATCATCCAGTTCCAACCGCCCTATGCCTAGAACAGGTCACTCAAGGCCTCATCCAACCTGGCCTTGAACACCTCCAGGTAGTGAGTAGCCACAACCTCCCTGGGCAACCTGTGCCGGTGCCTCAACACCCTCACTGTAAAGAGCTTCCTTTTAACATCCTGTTTAAATCTCCCCTCGTGCTTATGCATGTTTGATGTTTAAACATCCATTACCATTTTTCCTCTCTTCCTTTCTATTTTGTGGTACTTTTAAAGTCTATTGAGTTCCATTTGCCAATATTAGTTAGGGTCACATACTGTAATCGACAGTAAGGCAGGATCTTACAATCCAGGATTGCAAAATAAGACAACTTACACCAAGGAAGTTAAGAAGGCTGTTGAGATGGGAATACAGCTGCATGTCCTTGCATGTACATATGTTAAAACAGAGATGCAGATCAGCACAACAGTTAGAGAGAAAAAGAGTTAGCCAACCCCAGTCAGTTATATTAAAATAGATTCTGAGAATAAACAAATTAATAATGTAAATATCAGAATATTAGATTATTCTAGAGAACTGGCTTAAAGAAGTCAGTAATTGCATTATCAGGCCCAGTGGTTGGGTTATTGTTGCAGAATGTAGAAAGACTCCATTCAATTAAAGGCAACTATTTGTTCTGCAGCTGATGAATTATTTGCCAGCTTTGTCTAATACTGAAATTTTGGCCTTATGCATTCAAAATTATTTAAATTATTAACACACACATAAAGGAAGCAAAAACTGGAATGCCGAATGTGTTCCACCTCACATGGTTCTGTTTTTCCCATGGGCTTGAAGCAGGGAAAGTGATTCTGAATGCTTCTTTTTCTTTTTCCTTTTCTTTTTTTTTTCCCCCCCACTGCTTTTATTTGATTTAATGAGGTAGCCCCCCTGCAACTTTCTAGTTATGAATTCATAATGTGAGCCAGCAATTTCTTATGCAAAGTCAAATAATGGAGTTGCAAACTCTTTCTCTCCCCCCACCAAAGATATTGTTATCTGTCACATTTTATAATAGCACCATCTTTCTTCCATTAAAGAAATTACTTCAATAAGATTCCATCTTTGCTGAGGCACATCACAGGTAGAAACCTGCGTCATCACCCATTAGGTTGCTTTAAACTTGGCTACAAAACAATTGATACAGAAGTTTAACTTCTGAAACACTATTCTTTTCCTTCTGAAATTGTATATTTCTAGCTTTTATTCTGATTTCTGCCAGGATATGATTTATGGCGCAGAACAGCTCGTCAGATCTGAGACATATGTTCCAAAGCACATATGTTTGCCTTCCTCTTACTGCGTGATGCCAATATGTGCTGCTTAAAGGCTTCCTAAAATCAGAGAAAGCTGTCAGAATACCCCACTTCAGGAGGTCCTTTGTTCTGCTTTGTCCCTTTCCCCAAAAGGTTAGAGGGAACTGTTTTCACTAAGAAAAAAATTCTGCTTGAAAATCTTTATTCAAACCCAGTCAGCTAATAAATGCATTTCTTAGTGCCTACAGTACTGAAATATTCACAGATATTTGCATGTTAATTTTTTTTTCCTGTTTGTGTTTTCCACATTTATTCATTATTTTCCTATCTTTCATTTGTGTTAATCCCTTGATGGCCACTGAGTCAAAGAGCATATACAAGGTGCTGTGATTCAGGTGACATTCACAGACTGGCAAAACAAGCAGCTTATGAAAAAACTATTGAAGACACTACCTACAGTTAACTCCGTGATGTTGTGTGGATCTTTGTGTACTGAAATCAAAAGTGGTCCGTTAACAGGAGAAAGGGAGGATTAATTCATTTTTATGTATTAACTTGTTCATCTGCAGTTAGAAATATATATTCCTGAAGACTAGAGAGAGCTGAAGAATCCTTAAATCTGGAAATTCTATAGGAACAAGGCAACTGGATCACACTCACGGTATTCTGTATCTCCTAGTGCTCAGCAGCAAGTCTTTCAGAAGAATGTTGTAGCGTATGCCTCAGGTTTCAACCATCCATGGCAAACTGTGTTCAAACTTGTTCTTTCTACCTTGGCAAAAGACATGAGAGAAAAACAAGTCCTTTAGAAATGGTTATATAGAAAAACAAAACAAAACAAAACAAAAAAAAAAAACCCCCACACAAAACAAAAACAAACAGACAAAACAAAAGAATAACCAAAATACTCTTCATGACGAAAGAAAATAAATTACTGTATTAAAATTAAAAAAAAAAAAGAACAAAAACACAACAACAACAAAACAAAAAAACAAGAGTAGAGGCTTAACCAAATGGAAAAGTAACATAACTGATACAGATGAAAGACTACAATTTTTTTGCATGTGTTGAAATGTGCCCTGTTCAGAAAGTCAGCAGGAGTTCCAGGTTCTCCTTTAGATGTCAAACCTACCCTGAGAGCTTTTTTGAGACTTCAGCAGTTCCTAGGCTCTCTGCCCACCTTTAGGACAGAGATATATTTCATTCACAATACAATCACCTTACAGGAATAACAGTCCCTTGAATCATCAAATCTAAGCTCTTAGATCTAAGACTTTCATTCTTAGCACTCTGAGATACCTATAAACAAGAAGGTGGTTATCCAGAGGTCTACTTTTGTGTAGTAAAGGAATTAGAAACAGGCTAAAGACCCCTGTGAGAACATGTGTAGCAAAACTTTCCCAGTGATGCAACTCAGACATTCCTTACACCTTGCCTAAACACAGAGCTCCCCTAGCTCAATGAACCCCAAATTCTCATCAGCTGATTCAGCAGGCTGTGACCCTAAACCCTCAACTAACTCTGGAAATGTTTCTGAACTCTGTACAGAAACATTTCCAGATAACAATCTGGATATCCCGAGCACAAATACAGGCTGGGTGAGAAGTGGGTTGACATCAGCCAGGCAGAGAAGGACTTGGGGTGATGGTTGATGAGGCACTTGACTTGAGCCAGCAATGTATGCTGGCAGCCGAAAAAGCCAACCACATCTTGGGTTGCATGAAAAGATGAGTGGCCAGTAGGTCAAGGGAGGGGATTCTGCCCCTTTACTCTGCTCTTGTGAGACCCCACCTGGATGTGATTGTTAGGTATGAGTATGAGATGGTATATTCAAAAATTATATAGTTTATTAATTTTGTTATTCAGAAACTTGCTACCAACCAGTATTTTTACAAATAATTGGTTCTTCACACGATCATGAAAACATTATACAGAGGGAGATAAACAGAGAATCTAGAACACTTAAGAAACATAATTAGCAACAACATAACAAACATTAAACTTAAAAACTGGAAAGAGATTCTTAGTTTCAATTGTGCCTCTTGCCCACCTAGGGACTCGAGAGGCTCCTTTATGCTGCTAAGACAGAAGGTATTCAGATTCACTTCACAGAATCACAGAATGGTTTGGATTGGAAGGAACCTTAAAGATCATCTACTTTCAACCCCCTGCAGGGGCAGGGGCACCTTCCACTAGATCAGACTGTTTGAGTTCCCATCCAGCCTGGCTTTAAACATTACCAGAGAGGGGACATCCACAACTTCCCTGAGCAACCTTTCCAGTGTCTCACCACCCAACCTGTAAACAATTTCTTCCCAATATCCAGTCTAAATCTCCCCTCTTCCCGCTTAAAGCTATTCTCCCTGGTCATGTCACTACAAGCCCTTGTAAAAAGTCTATCTCCAGCTTTTTTGTAGGCCCTCTTCAGGCACTAAACAAATGCCATGTCACAATGAGGCCTGAAATTACTAAGTAACCAGATGGTGCTACAGACAGTGTAAATAAGATGTATGTTGGCAATTAGACAATTCCACTGTCTGTGGGGTGATGTCCTGTTAGAAATTGAACTTTAAGTTTGGCATCTTACAGTCTCTGTCCAAAATTGCTAAAGATTTCCTAAGAGGCTTTTGAGTGTTTATTCACTAAGTAGTCTCTTCAGATTTCCAGCGCTGCATTATAGTATCAGACAGTACCCAAAGCATGTGGAGGGGTTGCTGTCAGTAGTTTCAAAGCCCATAGAGGCTTTGAAGTTTTCCCAGACTCTTTTTTCAGGAATCTGGGGGTCCAGTACAGTCTCAGACCTGGTTCCTCTTGACTCTCGACAGCTGAAAACTTGCAGAGCAATGCACTGCTGGATACAATGAGGCAGTAGCACAGAGAGCATGTTGAGGCAGAAGCAGCAATGGCAGTAGCAGCAGCCCCTTCTGTTACCTGCTCCTCTCTTTTATCCATGCAGCCCGAGTCTAATGGGCCTTTGGACACAGATTAGCCAATCAGAATGGCACTTCGCCAAGCTTGACCATATTAGGTGAAACCAGGGTTTTGGTTTTCCTTTCCCGCAGTTGCTTCCTCCAGCACAGAAGGAGGTGGAGGGGGAAAATATGTCTGGGCAAGCCAGGATATGTTCAGGCCTATTTTGGTGTATTTAGACCCACCACGACACTGGAGTATTGTGTCCAGCTTTGGAGCCCTCAACACAAGAACATGGTAGGAGAGGGTTTGGGCAGGGTCATAAAGATGATCAGAGTGCTGAAGCAGCTCTCCTGTGAGGACAGGCTGAGGGACTTCAGGCTGTTATAGTCTGGAGAAGGGGAAGCTGCAGGGATACCTTACAGTGATTTTCCAGTACATGAAAAGGCCTACAGGTGGGAAGTTTGGTAAGGGCATGTGGTGACAGGATAAGGAGCAATGGTTTTAAACTAGGGCATGGTACAGTTATATCAGGAAGAAGCTCTTTACTATGAGAGTGGCAAAACACTGGAATAGGTTGCCCAGAGAATTTGTGGACACCTCATCCCTGGAAGTGTTTAGGACCAGGCTGGGTGAGCCTTTGAGCAACCTGGTCTAGTGTGACCCTGTGCATGGCAGCAGGGTTGGAATTAGATGATCTTTAAGGTCTCTTCCAACTCAAGCCATTCTATAATTCTGTGACAAAAAATGGGCAAATACAAATCTGTGTGTGAATCTCCATGTTATTCACTAACTCATCTTCCTTCTGTAGCCCCACATTCACCACTAATTAATCCCAGTCCCTGTATTAATTTTAACTGTCATTCTGTAGGGCAGGGACTGGTGCCTTCTTATCTTAATCAGTGAATAACTATGTTCCAGATGGGAACTCACAGCTTTCCATTGGAAAAAGGAAAGCACTTTCAAATGTTGTTGCTGTATGGACAAAGACAAGAAAGTTCTTTACAGATCCAGAAGTGATGAATAGTAGTTAGACTGAAACATGATGTCAAACTCGTTACCAGATTGGTTACTTATCCATAGGTTTACTGTGAAAGAGAGGAATATTTGCTAAGACTAAGCAGTGGGGGGAAAGAACAAACAAACAAACAAACAACCCCCCATCCCCCAACCCCAGAACAACTAGACACAACCCAGGCCATAAGAAAAAGAAATCAGAGGATAAGAAATATCTGCTGTTTACCACCTGCCCATCTGCAATCACTTAGTGGAGTTTGTTGAAAGCCTGTAACAGTGAGTGAAAATAGAACCAAAAAGGAGGTCATCAGTTGCAGGAGGCTGGGGGTGTTCCACATGATACCCATAAGAGCAATTCTCAGAATTAGATTTTTAAAAAATAATTTATTATCTTTTTATGACATCTTCTGAGAAGACAGTAAAGCTTTCTGCATTCAAGATTCTTATGGGATGAGATGACATCCCAGTTTTTAGTAATAGAACTTTAAATGCAGCCAGTTGTGGAAATGCTGCAGGATGTGCTAGAGACGCCTCATTTCCTATCATGAAGGAGCTGCTGTCAACTCCAGAGACAGAGAATTAATCAGTACAATGAAGGGGAAATCCTTCTTTTATTGCAAACAAACCTGTTCATCAGCTCAAGGAGACTGATAAAAGGAAAAGTCATATGAAACTGCTCAATCAGCATAAGAAATAATGGACTGGTTATGTGTCTGGTCGTCTCGCACAAACCAAATGTGAAAAAATAAAAATATCAGTGTACTTGTTCTAGTAGAACACATTAAAGACATGAGTTAGTGATATCTCTCTGCTAATACAAGGCTCTTACCTCTTTCAACTGTCTGATTTTAATTATTTTCATCGAAAACAAATATGCCGGGGAGAAAAGACCCCATATATTAATGCTACATACCATAACATTCCATAAAGTTACAGTATCCCATTGCAATGCACACCCCTTGCAGTATGCTGTAGAAATCACCCATTTAAGTGGTTCAGCAGATGTTATTCTGATTCATACGTTCCCAAAGAAAAATTACTAGGCACAAGGTGATATGAAACTACTTTACTGCACAAGAGTATCAGCCATAAATAAACAGAAAGAATTGGTTACACAGACTTCTATTTGCCAGAATAATTTCTCCATTGCATTGACATTCTCAGATTCTTCAGTCCTTCCTGGTTTCCAATTTTAGCTAGACAGAAATTTGAAGCTTCAGCTCTTATGATTCTTTATAAGCTTCTCTTCCACGCTTAATAAGCCAAACAAGATTTTTATTACTTTAACAAATCAGCCAATAAACAGAGAAATGAGAACAAGTATTTTTCTGAGAGAAGAATAGATGTTATAATCTCATTTTAATCCTCACACATAGTACTCCCCAAAGGCCTCCTGGCAACTTCCTAAGGTAGGGCCAAAAGCAAGGTGACCAATTAATACAAAGGCATGGCATATGTCCTTAATGAGAGTACAAGCTCTGAGCAGCTTGTACTCAGAGGGGCCACTCCTACTTTCATGTAGGCTAATCAATAGCCACAGTAGATAGCAATTTTTGAATGATTGCACAGCTTTCTTGAAATAATNTATATATAATTATAAGAACATCTCTCAGAAGCCACTCTAGTAGAGACTCTATGTTTTGACAGCTACTCCTACAGAAATTATTTCATACTTCCAGAAGGATAAATTAATTGCCTTCACCTATTTAGGCTTGACATGGGTAACACCTATATATCTAATACAAAGCTTATGGAAGGAGCAAAGTCTTTGGATCTTAGAAGGACAAGGAAAGAAGTCCAAATGATAAGGCTGAAGCACAAAGGGGGAGAAAAATACAAGAACCCAGACAGGAGAATTGTAGAATCACAGAATCACAGAATACCAGGTTGGAATGGACCTTAGAGATCACCTGGTTCAACGTTTCTTGGGAAAAACATGATGTAAATAATATAGCCCTGCACCATGTCCAGTTGAATCTTAAAAGTTTCCAATACTAAGGAATCCATCACTTCCCTGGGGAGATGATTGCAGTGGCTAATTGTTCTTGTGAAACAAGTTCTCTTCTTGTCTCCAGCTGGAATCTCCCCAGGGCCAGCTTGTACCCATTAGCCCTTATCTTTTCCATGTAACTCTGCAAAAAGGGAGTCTCTACCTTCTTCGTAGACACTCTTTAAATACTGGAACATGGTGAAAAGCTCTCTCTTCTTTTCTAAAGGCTGAACAATCCCAGTTCTCTCAGCCTTTCCTTACATGTCAGCTTCCTGATCCTTTGATGACCTTTGTGGCCCTTCAGTGGACCCTCTCTGTCCTGTCCATAACTTTTTTGTATAGCAGGAACCAAAGCTGAACATAGTATACCAGGTGTGGCCTGACAAGCACTAAGTAGAGTGTCGAAGGCAACTAAGCATCCTGTCGGCTTTCTTTGCCACTGCAGCACATTGCTCACTCATGTTGTGCGTGTTGTCCATGAGGCCACTCAGGTCCTTTACCACTGAGTTACTCTCCAGACAGATAGATCACAGTCTGTGCTGCACTCTTGGATTATGTTTTCCCAGGTGCAAGACTTTACCCTTGTTTATAGAATCATGGAATCATAGAATGGTTTAGGTTGGAAGGGAACTCAAAGATCATCCAGTTCCAATCTCCCACCATAGGCAGGGACACTTCCCACTAGAACAAGTTGCTCAAGGCCTCATCCAACATGGCCTTGAACACCTCCAAGGAGGGAGCATCCACAACCTCCCTGGGCAACCTGTGGCAGTGTCTCACCACCCTCACTGGAAAGAACTTCCTCCTAACATCCCATTTAAATCTCCCCTCTGCCAGTTTAAACCCATTGCCCCTCATCCTGTCATTACAAGACCTTGTGAATAGTCCCTCCCCAGCTCTCCTGTAGGCCCCCTTCAGATACTATAAGGTCTCAAAGCCTTCTCTTCTTCAGACTGAAGAGCCCCAACTCTCTTACCCTGTCCTCATAGCAGAGCTGCTCCAGCCCTCTGATCATCTTCATGGCCTCCTCTGGACTCTCTCCAACAGTTCCATGTCCTTGTTGTGTTGGGGGCTCCAGAACTGCACACAGTACTCCAGGTGGGGTCTGATGAGAGCAGAGTAAAGGGACAGAATCTTCTCCCTTGCCCTGCTGGCCACACTTCTCTTAATGCAGCCCAGCACACAGTTGCTGTCTGGGCTGCATGTGCACACTGCAGGCTCATGTTGAGCTTTTTGTCAACCCAGATCCCCAGGTCCTTTTCCTCAGGGCTGCTCTCCAGCATCAGGCACTTTTTAGACCAATTTTCCATCCTGTCCACATCTTCCTGAGGCATAGGTCTGCCTTCCTAAGAGTCCATGTGAAGGTTTAAGCCCACCTGGGACCCCCTGTCTTTTCCCAAGGAATGGTTTCACCCTTTTCCCAGGTTGCATGGTTAGACACTCCCACTTCCTGCTAGGATTTTGGGACTATAAGAGGGGGAACCCAGGCCCCCTCTTCTCTCTCTTCTCCCTTCTCCGCTTCCCCTCGTGCCGGCAGGTCGAGCAGCCGCTCGCGCTCTGCGCTGCAGCACGTGTCTCCCTGCCGCCCTGTGTTCCAGCACTGTTATTCTCTGCTGAAACTGGGACTGAAACTTTTTCGCTATAGGACTCCTGCATCCTGCTTTCCAAAGCCAATCGAACTTCAGCTGCCTGCCGCGGTTGTATATATTTTTTTTTCCTTCTCCCCTTTTCTCCCTGGTCTCTGTACCCTTTTCCCTTATTCCCCATATCCCAAAGCTTGTTTCCCTTTCTCCCACCTTTTGTAAAAAAAACCCTTTCCCCTTACTTGTTGTTAAAGTTTATCCTTTTTACTTCCAAATCGTTCTGAGTCTTTATTGGGCTTTTGGGCTCAGGGTGGGGGCAGCTAGCCTCAACCCAATACAGTCCACTTCCACACTTAATTTGGTATTATCAGCAAATTTCACCAAATGTACACTTGATCCCCCCTTCTAGATTATTTACAAAGATATTAAACAGGCATGGGCCCAATATTGATCCCTGGGGGACCACATTTGCAACAACTTGCCAGTTTGAAAAAGAGCTGTTTTACCACCATCCTCTGAGTGTGGCCAATCAGCCAATTCCCAACCCACCAACATTCAGACTGCTCCATTTCTCTAGGAGAGGCTGTGGGGAACAGTACTGAAAGCTTTGGAGAAATTCAGAAGGACAATGTCCACTGCTTGACCTGCATTAAGCAGGTTACTTTATTGTAGGAGGCAATCAGATTTGTCAAGCATGACTTTCCCCTGCTGAGTCCCTGCTGGCTTTTCCCTGCTGCATGCTTCATTTGACTTGTGATAGCTTCATGGTTTCTGTATAATTTTTTTTTTTTTTTAAGTATCCCCTTATTTTTTGTCAAGGTACCTATGCTCTCCTTTGAGTGACTGAAGTATCTGAGTATCTTGCGCACTCAAACCTTTGTTTCACTGCCCTAGACACTAGAAGATGAACAGCCACAGGATCCAGCCGTTCTGTATCCAACCACTAAAGGAAAGGGCAGGAAATGTTTTCTCTATTTTCTATGTTTCTAGTAATGTTTCCCTCAAGACAAGTTCCCAGTGGCTGTTGCAAAAGATGAATTTTCCCCTCTGTATTCAACACCTGGCACAAGATCAACAGCAGTACGAAAGAAGAAAAAGCCACTTTAAACAAAAGGGGAATGTGATTTTGCCAAGGATCTGCACCTTCTCCAGCTGTGCTGTTTACAGGCTTAAAAAAGGGAATAGAACATTTTTCAGCTGCACATATAATATTGAGATGTCTAAAAGAATTATTTAAAAGCATGTGCGGTGGTGGGAGAGCAGTGAGGAATCCTAAAAGAGGAGCAGGCAGGAAGCATGGATGAGGAGGGTCCCAGAAGCACATTTAGAATCCAAAGCAGCCAGCTCAGCTAATACATCAAACACCTGGACACTGCCTCCTCCCTCCCAGGCAGTCTCTCTGTGGGGCTGGGTGCCCATCTACTGAGCATCACAGAATCACAGAACTTTAGAGGTTGCAAGTGACCTCCAGAGATCACCCAGTCCAACTTCCCTGCCAAGGCAGGATCCCCTAGGGAGTCCACACAGCAAATGCATCCAAGCAGGTTTTGAAAATCTCCAGAGAAGGAGACTCCACAGTCTCTCTGGGCAGCCTGTTCCAGTGCTCCATCAGACTCACTGTAAAGAAGCTCCTCCTCATGTTGAGGTGAAAATTTCTACCTTCCAATTTGTAGCTGTCGCTCCTTGTCGTATTGCTGCCGACCAGCAAAAAGAGATTGGCTCCATTCAGTTGACACCCTCCCCTCAGATATTTGTATACATTTCAGTAGTGCATTGGTCTGCTGGATACTTCCACCAAGTATTTCCTCCTTGGTGCACCAGGCATTAACTGCCTGCAAAGAGAATGGCTTCATGACATAGTAATTTATTTTTCTCTCCATGAGATTTGAAATGTTGTATGGCTCAAGCTCAGTGGATGTTCACCGCACTTTAGCCTCTTCTGATATTGCACTGTGTGAATTAGTCTGGAAGAATCAGTAGGTCAAGTTGTCCACAGGGAAATAGTAATGTTTAACCACAAATAATTTCCTTAACATCTGACCAGTCTCAAATTTGTTGAACACTTCTCTTTTTTTCTGCCTCTTTGCACCTTTCTTTACAGCACCTATTTGTCTGAAAATCTTCCAGCATTTCCAAATAAAACCCTTTCTTATAGGACTGACACAGGTTGGCAGTGATCCACTTGTATACATATATATAAATATATATATATATATATATATACTGAGGGTTACTCAGAAGAAGGAAAACACAACGTATTTATAATATTTATTGAAACTGTGGACCACGTACCAGAGATGTTAGCTGGTTATTTACATCTTTTTTTTTTTTTATTTGTACATCTTATTTGTATTTTGTATGGTTTCTATGAAACCATTCTATTTATTTTTTAAGAACTGCATTGTTCTTCTGAGCCATTAGGCATTTTGATACCAAACTTCCTAGTTTATTTTGGAGAGCTAGCGATCAGTATCATAGAATCATAGAATTAGTCAGGGTTGGAAGGGATCACAAGGATCATCTAGTTCCACCCCCCCTGCCATGGACAGGGACACCCTACCCTAGATCAGGCTGCCCACAGCCTCATCCAGCCTGGCTGCAAACACCTCCAGGGATGTGGCCCTGAACACCTCCCTGGGCAACCCATTCAAGGCTCTCACCACTCTCATGATGAAGAACTTCCTCCTTGCATCCAGTCTGAATCTCTCCACCTCCAGCTTTGCTCCATTCCCCCTAGTCCTGTCACTACCTGATAGCCTAAAATGTCCCTCCCAATCTTTTCTGTAGGCCCCTTTCAGATACTGGAAGGCCACAAGAAGGTCACCTGGGAGCCTCCTCTTCTCCAAACTGAACAGCCCCAACTCTTGCAGTCTGTCCTCACAGGAGAGGTGCTGCAGCCCTCTGGTCATCCTCGTGGCCCTTCTCTGGACATGCTCCAGCACATCCACATCCCTCTTGTAATAGGGGCTCCAAAACTGGATGCATTACTTTAGGTGGGGTCTCACCAGGGTGGAGTAGAGCGGGAGAATCACCTCCCTCGACCTGCTGGCCACACTTCTCCTGATGCAGCCCAGGATCTGGTTGGCTTTCTGGGCTGCAAGTACACACTGCTGGCTCATGTTGAGCTTCTCGTCCACCAGTACCCCAAGTCTCACTCCTCAGGGTTGCTCTCCAGCCAGTCACTGCCCAACTTGTATTTGTGCCTGGGATTGCCTCAGCCCAAATGCAGGACCTTGCAACTGGCCTTGCTGAACCTCATGAAGTTGGCTCGTGCCCACCTCTCCAGCTTGTCTAGGTCCCTCTGGATGGCATCCAATGAGAGTAAAGTGAAAAAATTATACCACTAAGTAATTTAATTGCATTAAATCATTAATTTATGTCCTCCCTCCTCTAGATATTTCCCTGTGTATTATATAGAGAACTCAATTTTATTTTAAAGTCATCTGATGAGTTGTTCTTGTGAAACAAAGACAATGCAAATTCTGAATGAAGAATGGAATGCCTACAAACTAAGTAGGCACTTGAATCACTAGGCTATTTGCTTGTCTGAATTACACCAGAAATTAGATCCTAACATTAAATCATATTTCCAAATAAACTTCCTCAGAACAAGCAGATTTTTGCAAACATCTTGAAAAAAGCATAAACACAAACTGGCAGTGATAACTACAATATTTTTACTCATCTTTCTCCTGAATCACAGTTTTATGAAGGTTTTTATGAATGGTTTATGTGAATAGATTCACACAGTTTATCTATTAATACTTTTGATTTAAGGTGTTTCCTGTCTTGAAAATGTCTTTGCTTCACCCATCTTCTTCTGATCAACTAAAACATTTGTGCAATTGCTGTGCAACTAATGATCCAGGTCATCCTTCCTCCAGGTCATATGTACACATATTTAATAATAGACATGTAGTTCCTAATGTTCAGCTCCGGGGCAACTCAGTATTAAGGTTCTTTCCTTCTGAAAAGGAAAAAAAAAAAAAGAAAGTATTTATTTTTACTTCATTGTCTATCATTTTAACTGCTTTTAATCCATAGCAGAATATAACCTCTGATCACCACAGTTTCTTGGCAGTCTCTTGTGAAGAACTATCAGACAGTCTTTTTTTTTTTTTTTTTTTTTTTTTTTTTCAATTTTAATCACATTTTCACAGAGCTGTAGATGTTGGAAAGGACCTCCAGAAATCATTGAGTCCAACCTCCCCTGCCAAAGCAGGATCCCCTAGGGTAGTTCACACAGAAATGCATCCAGGAAGGTTTTGAAAATCTCCAGAGAAGGAGACTCCACAACCTCTCTGGGCAGTCTGTTATGGTGCTCCATCAGCCTCACTGCAAAGAAGTCCAATTTGTAGCTGTTGCTCCTCATCATGTCACTGCTGACCAGTGAAAAGAGATTGGCCCCATCCACTTGACACACAACCCTCAGACATTTGTACACATGGATAAGATCTCCTCTCAGTCTTGTCTTCTCCAGACTAAACAGCCCCAGGTTTTTCAGTCTCTCTCCATAAGGGAGATGCTCAAGTCCCCCAGTTATCCTCATGGTTTTCCACTGGACTCCTTCCAGCAGGTCCCTGTCTCTCTTGATCTGGGGAGCCCAAAATTTGACACAGTATTCTAGGTGTGGTCTCACTAGGGCAGAGTAAAGGGGGGAGATGAACCTCCTTAGACTTGCTGGACACACTTTTATACTCATCCATTCTCCTACACTCATTACTTCTTTTCAACATTTTCAGTGAGTCCCAGTGGGTTAAAAAGACTTCTATCTTGTGCCATAGTCACCTTGGAGATTAAAAATTTTAATAGCTTCTCAATTTATGGCATAGTACTGCATTATTATTCACCAGGAGGTAATTTTTAACAACAAGCTTATCTTAATAAACATATAAGCCTAATTCTACTAGGTACCTTCTTTGCAATCTAATGCAGGCACACAAAAGTACTTTCAGAAAGCGATGTGCTCATAAAGGTGCAATGGGTATTGCAGATATTATCTTCAGTAATATTTTCTCTTTCACCTTCCCAATTAAACTGGGATATTCACAGTTTAAATAAACCCCCCCAAAAGACCCAACAAACTAAGAGCAAAAAAACACACACACACAAAAACCCCCAAAAAACAAAACAAAACAAACCCAAAAAAACCAAAACCAGAACACTAAAACCTGCAGACACTTCATCATCAGCTTACACAAATATTTCAAAGCTCTCTCTGTTTTTCACTAAGGTTGTTTCTGTTCTACATCCTTCTGCCATTGGCATTGCAGGTGCCTTGGGGGATCCTGGGCTTGCAGATTGCAGCCAGGAGATGAGCCGTGCAGACATTTGTCATTGTAGTTAGACATGTGTACAGGTCCCACAGAAGGAGCTCCTACGCGTCCTGGTCCTGCAAACATGGAGCAGGCAGGCAGAAAGGCATGAGGGGGAAGGCCAGGAAAAACTCGTAACCAACTCATGATCTGCTGCTTGTCCTTTTCTGAGGAGCGTGTGTGCAAGGAGTTGGCAGGAAACAACCTAAAGACATATTTACTTGTTCTGGTTTCCACAATGACAATAGTGTGCATAACCAAATCTCAAAAAAAAAACAACCCAACACAACTCTTCACTGTCATGTTGTGTTTGATTTTTTTGTTTCCTTAGCAGCAAGCAAAAATATTATGCTTTCCTTGTAGAGACTAAGTTAGACGAGGATTTTTGTGTATGGGGCTGCTCAGGCATGGGGAAGGAGGCAGTGTATTGATTGTGGGCTATTGAAGAGGCTGAAATTATAAATTATGTAGCTTTTATAATTTCCAAAAGCCCCACCCACAATCTGTGTGTAGATTAGTTTAAGTTTGGGTTCTAATTCGGTCGGGAAAAGTCTTCACAATGATGCCTTTTCTTGTAATTCAGGAAAAATCAGAAAAATGGAAAAGTTTGGGCATGAAACTTGCCCTACTTACAGATGGGAGACTGTCTCAAAGTCCGTGCGAGGTTCGTGTCTCCAGGTCCGTGTTCAGGTCCCAGTGCAGGTCCGTGCAGGTCCCAGTGAAGGTCTAAGCAAGTCCTTGCAAGTCCAAGCAAGTCCAAGCAAGTCCTGCTGCAATCTGTCCAGCTGCCATATATATACTGAGGTGCTCTGTTGCCTCCCTATTCAAGCCCACGGAGGGTGGGAGAAGGCACTTCACACCTATTGTACTAAGCCTCCGGTGACAGAGGTGGGGAGGGAGGAAGACCCTTTCCTGCCCCATTCACACCTCTGGTGGGGCAGTGGACTGGGTGTGCCCTGCCACAGTTCACACCTCATTCAAACCTCCGGTGGGGCAGTGCCCTGCTCTGCCACAGGCAGGAAGAATAAGATACATGAGGTTTATAGACAAGTCAAACAGGAGAATAGCTGAGTGAGAGAATCAGGCTGGGTGGTGAGTGGCTGGAGAGCAGCTCTGAGGAAAAGGACCTGGGGGTCTGGGTTGAGGAAAAGCTCAACATGAGCCTGCAGTGTGCATGTGTGGCTCAAAGAGCAACTGTGTGCTGGGCTGCAGCAAGAGCAGTGTGGCCAGCAGGGCAAGGGAGGGGATCCTGCCCCTTTACTCTGCTCTCCTCAGACCCCACCTGGAGTACTGTGTGCAGTTCTGGAGCCCCCAACACAAGAAGGACATGGAACTGTTTGAGCCAGTCCAGAGGAGGGCCACGAAGATGATCAGAGGGCTGGAGCACCTCTGCTATGAGGACAGGCTACAAGAGTTGGGACTTTTCAGCCTGGAGAAGAGAAGGCTGCGAGGAGACCTTCCAATATTTGAAGTGGGCCTACAGGAGGTCTGGGGAGGGATTATTCACAAGGTCTTGTAATGACAGGACAAGGAGGAATGAGTCTAAGCTGGCAGAGGGGAGATTTAAACAGAATGTTAGGAGGAAGTTCTTTCCAGTGAGGGTGGTGAGACACTGGAATGTGTTGCCCAGGGAGGTTGTGGCTGCTCCCTCCCTGAAGGTGTTCAAGGCCAGATTGCATGAGGCTTTGAGCAACATGTTCGAGTGTGAGGTGTCCCTGCCTATGGCGTGGGGTTGGAACTGGATGATCTTTGAGGTCCCTTCCAACCTACACCATTCTATGATTCTATCTAGGGGTTTGTACTGAGCAGCTTCTGTAGATTTAAATTATTGCAGGGAGAACTTTAAGAGTAGATAAAGTACATAAATGAAAAAAATTATGAATACAGAAATATCTGAAATACGGAAGAGTGTTTAAGTCTAGTCTTTCTGAAATAAAGCTTTTCATAAGAACACTCTTCTTCAAACATATACCACTAGCAAATTGTTCTGCCTAATTCAAAGAGAGTATTGGTCTTCCAACAGTAGCCCTTGCATTGCAGCCAGGCTGCGAGGATAAGGAATGATCTTGTCCCTTGGGACACTTAGTCCCACAAGAAGCTGACATTAGTAACGTTATTGGTAGTTTAATGACTGCCCTATGCCTCCTAAAATTTGGATTAGTGCTGCCATGTTTGATTACTTTGTCTGAGTTTAATTATGCTACTTAGCTTCACTACTTTGTGTCTTAAAAGAGCTATTAATGAGGTGAGGAGACATTTTGCCTTATCATTCCAGCATGTCCTTTCCTGATCTCAGCCTGTCCTCCTGATCTGTACTTGTAGCGATTCATTCACTTCCCCAATGTCTTCATAGCCATAAAGTAATTTGTATCTTCTCACTTGCTTTGATAATTTGTTCTTCATCATCTTCCAATCTCCATTTTATATCCATCTTGAGCAGATGCCCTATTCTGCTGGAACTGATGACAGTTTTTGTTTCAATAATTACTTTTACCCTTCTTCTTAAACTCATTGAAATAAGTCTATTTTTTATCTCAACCATTTGGGAGAAATAGAAATAAAGTCCAAAACTTCTTCTCTGATTTTTCTATGGCAATTTCATCTATTTTCAGTGCATATTAAAGAATGTTAAAGCTTCCCTCCCTCAGCTCCTGCAAGTTGACAATCATAGGACTGAACACAACTTGGTAGAATTGCATCACACTTGCAGCTTTGCTATCCTCATCTGACACAGAGCTGCAGGCCAACCTACTAGTGTTAGGAGGGATAGTATTTGTTTGGTATATTGAGTTGTTTTGTCTTGGACAGACAGACTGGAGAGCTGGGCAAAGAGGAACCTAATGAGGTTCAACAAGGACAAATGCATAGTCCTCCATCTGGGGATGAATAATAAACTGTACCAGTACAGGTTGGGAGGTGATCTGCTGGAGAGCAGCCCTGTGGAGAAGGTCCTGAGAGTCCTGGCGGATAACAAGTTATCCGTGGGACAGCAATGTGCCCTTGTGGCCAAGGGGCCAATGAGACCCTGGGGTGTATTAAGAAGATTGTCTCCAGAAGATCAAGGGAAGGCTCTCTAATCTGCCCTGGTGACATCTCATCTTCAATACTGCATTCAGTTTTGGGCTCCCCAGTTTAAGAGGGACAGAGATCTGCTGGAAAGGGTCCAGCAGTGGGCTTCAAGGATGATTAGGGGAGTGGAGCACTGCCTGATGAGGAGAGGCTGAGGGACCTGGGGCTGCTTAGTCTGGAGAAGACTGAGAGGGGATTTAATAAATGTTTATAAATATCTGAGAGCTGGGGGTCATGAGTTGGGGGACAGGCTCTTCTCACTTGCTCCCTGTAATAGGACAAGGAGCAATGAGTGTAAGATGCAGCACAAGAGGTTCCACCTCAGCACAAGAGGGAACTTCTTAACTGTAAGGGTCACAGAACACTGGAAGAGGCTCCCCAGAGAGGCTGCAGAGTCTCCTTCTCCGGACACATTCAAGGCCTGTATGGATGCACTCTTCTGTGACCTGAGCTAGATTGTATGGTCCTGCTCTGGCAGGAGAGTTGGATTCAATTATCTCTTTGGGTACCTTCCAACCCCTGACATTCTGTGATCCTGTGATCTCCTGAGATGAGGATCTACAAATAATGTATAGGCACAATTTCAGTAGAATCCAAAGACCTCACATAAGAATAAAATTTGCAATGTGGAAGTGCCATGGTCTAGTTGATTGGATAGGGCTGGGTGATAGATTGGACTGGATGATTTTGGAGGTCTCTTCCAACCTGGCTGATCCTATTCTTCCCTAATTCATTGCTATGACACATTCCTTGATATAGTGATTGTCTACTTGAGCACAGAGCAGACAGCCACACGGGCAGGGGAGCATTGTCTTCAAAATGAAGAAAAAAAAAGAAAAAAAAAAGAAGAAAAAAAAAAGTTTTTACCAGATAGTAGCTTATGCAACCCCTGCAGCCTCTGGTGCTTAGTACAGTAGCACAGAATAAAACAACCCAGTCAGGTCTGGGACTGCTACAGAATCACAGAAATAAATGCTCAGGTCTGGCAAACATTCCAGAAACTTTTACAACCAAAGGCTGGAGGGCTCTCCAGCGTCCACTCTGTACAAATACACAAGAGCTGGGCAAAAGATGGATGGCATTCAAGCAAGAGAAAAGGGGAAAAAAAAGTCATTGGCATTGGGGACCTACACTGTTCTGCTGCCAGCTGAAAGGAGCCAGCCTGCATCAAGTAAATTGACAAATTTGTTTCACAAAGGAGTGCTGGTGCCTGGGTCTGAGGTAAATAGAAGCCTGAATTAGACACTTGTTTCTCACTGAAGTTTTTACAGGTGATGTGTGTTCTGGGGGGATAGGATTTCCTACTGGATATTCATGACAATAGACAGGACTCCTCTCAGCTAGCCTGCAGGCATGTCACTGGAACCAGAAAGACACCCAGAAGACATACAAAAAGTCTGCAGCAAAGCCTGAAATTTAATTCAGTTGTCTAAGGCTGGTTACAAAGCAGCCACCCAGTTCATCCTGCCCACTCACCTTTCCATAGGAACCCACCTCAGATTAGTGCCTCTGTGGGAGAGCTTAAAGAGGAGGTCTGGGTCCTGCTGTCTGGGATCAACGTTTTGGGCTGGGGAAGCTTTGGGAAGTGTGAGGCTGTTTGAGGCACCCAGGAAAGAACCAGCACAGGAAAATATTTTCAGTAGAAGCAGAATGTGCTGTTGGTGGACAGGGGCTGTACAAGAAGTCATGCCCCAGCAGTGTGGGGAGGCACCCATCAGGGGTTAAGGTCATCTTTCCCAGAGAGTGGTCACAGAATATGAGAGCTTTTCCTCACTGGTCAAACTTCTGCAGCCTCTTCTTTCCCCTCAAAAGCCACATTGACTTTTCCTTCTACACTTGTCTGCCTGTCTTCAACTGCAGCATGCCTGGACAAAAATGTGAACAGATCACAGCACACTTCTGCTTTCTCCCTCCTTGGTAGTTCAGTCAAAGCTTGTGAAACTTTTCCTAGTGTCATCAACATAAAGACAAGGAAACTCATGTAGCACCAGCCTGCACTCCATAACCAGCTCACAGGTAGCTGTATGCTCTGCCAGAGCTGCTGCAAAGACAGTTCCCCTGCTACCCATCCTCCCGACTGAAATGAACCTTAACATCTTCCAATTCACAGCTGTATTGTACAGTTCTTCTGGTTCATGGGGACTCCAGAGGAGGCTCAGGAGGGACCTTATCACTGTCTACAACTACCTGAAAGGAGGTTGTAGCCAGCTGGGGTTTGGTCTCTTCTCCCAGGCAACCAGTGACAGAACGAGGAGACACAGTCTCAAGCTGCACCAGGGCAGGTTTAGGCTGCATGTGAGGAAGAAATTCTTCACAGAAAGAGTGATTGGCATTGGAAAGGGCTGCCCTGGGGAGGTGGTTGATTTACCGTCCCTGGAAGTGTTGATAAAGAGATTGAGTGTGGCACTTGGTGCCCTGGTTTAGTTTACTAGATGAAGTTGGGTGATAGGTTGGACTTGATCTCAAAAGTCCTTTCCAATCTGATTAAGTCTGTGATTCTGCGACTTTCTTGGGAATCCTTCTGAGGCTTTTCCTTATTGTCTTTGTACCTCCATTCTTCTGAAGATGGCATTTGGTTCTGATTTTCTATATTTGCAGTTTGTGTTGCCTGTGTGTGTTTTCAAATATACATAGAAGTATCTGTACTTGTACTTGGGCACTTCCTGATCCAAAGGAGACAGGAAACCTGAGGGCATGCTGACTGAGATCATGCGGATAAGATGGGTTCAAAAGATGGTAGCCAACCAGTTGCAGAGCAGTACAAAAAATACATGGAGGAAGGTGATGTCCACAAAAGTGGCTTCCATGCGCACTGTGGGCAGGAGGCTCTGGTTCCGATGTACTTCCAGATGGTACTTGCAGCCCAGAAAGCCAACCAGATCCTGGGCTGCATCAGAAGAAGTGTGGCCAGCAGGTCGAGGGAGGTGATTCTCTCCCTCTGGTGAGACCCCACCTGGAGTACTGCGTCCAGTTTTGGAGCCCCTATTACAAGAGGGATGCGGACATGCTGGAGTGCGTCCAGAGAAGGGCCACGAGGATAATCAGAGGGCTGGAGTAGCTCTCCTATGAGGACAGACTGCAAGAGTTGGGGCTGTTCAGTTTGGAGAAGAGGAGGCTCCCAGGTGATCTTATTGTGGCCTCCCAGTATCTAAAGGGAGCCTACAGAAAAGCTGGGGAGGGACTTTTTAGGCTGTCAGGTAGTGACAGGACTAGGGGGAATGGAGCAAAGCTGGAGCTGCGGAGATTCAGACTGGATGTGAGGAGGAAGTTCTTCACCATGAGAGTGGTGAGGCCCTGGAATGGGTTGCCCAGGGAGGTTGTTGGGGCCACATCCCTGGAGGTGTTTGCAGCCAGGCTGGATGAGGCTGTGTCCAGCCTAATCTAGGGTAGGGTGTCCCTGGGCATGACAGGGGGGTTGGAACTAGATGATCCTTGTGGTCCCTTCCAACCCTGACTGATTCTATGATTCTATGATTCTAAATTGGGAGGGGCTGCAGGTCCTGCCAGCTGGTTAGAGGAAGGACTGCAAACACATGGAGTACAATGTATGACAACATGGCAACCCTCAGGGGAAAATGGGGTGGCACATGGATCTCAATTGACTGGGAAAACTGGGAATTCCAGGACAAGCAGGACACTGAGAGCTGGGAGGTGCAGGAGTTTAAGGAGTTTAATAGTACACTGAAACAAGCTGCTCAGACAGGTTGTGAAGTCTGCTTCTCTGAAGACCCTCCTATCCCACCTGGACAAATTTCTTTGCAACGTAATCTAGGTGAACCTGTGTTAGCAGGACTTGATGATCTCCTTCCAAACTCTACTATTCTTTGATTCCACTGGATGTTGGGAGCAGTGTATCTGTCACTTTGGTCTCTTGTGACAGTTGCCCTTCTGTGAGTTTACAAGCTTATAGTGAAGATTTGCTTTATCAATGGTAGCTGGAATAGGATGGAATCATCATCAGCATCCTAGAAGACACAAGGAAAAAAAAAAAGTAACATCTGCAAGGGAAAATTCCTACAAGAAATAGCAGATGTGATTCAAAAAGGCTTCTCTGAAAAGCATTTTACGTTTTAATTATTTAGCATATCTCACTGTGTAGAGGCAAAACTCCCACAGATTTCTGAACCATAAATAGCAGATTCAGATTACATTCAAAGAGATTTAATGCCAATGGAAAAATGGACACATTTATACAAAATAAGCTGCACAAAATGTCATTTGTAGAGGCATCTCTAAAAGATATTTAAATACTGTGCACAAAGCATGGCAAAATGCAGGGTTTTCATGGAGAATAAATTCCAATTCATTCCCACAAATGCAGTGATGAAATTCCCAGTTCTTATTACACTGAATTAAAAAATAATAATAATAAAAAAAAAAAAGAACAGGACAAAGTGCTGATGATTAGAGAGGGAAAAACACCTTCTGACAGGGATATGGAGTACCTGACTGAAAAGGTGTTTTTTTATCCCATTTTCATTTCTAATTTCATACTCATTGATTACCAAATTTACTCTGTGCTTCACGTGATACCATGCATTATTCAAGCAACTTCTTAAAATTTAACAAAAGCACAAGGAAGGAAGAGGAAAATATCCAAATACACAGAATTTTAAAATCTTGTTAAAGCAAAAGTATGCTTTAAAGAAAATATCTACTAAGCTACCAACATAAACAAGCCAGTTTCCACACAGCATGAAGCCTGATTTTGTTTGCCTTGTTTACTGGGGCTTTGCCATGCCAGAAGCCCTGTGTGCAAAGCTGTGAAGTAGCTGAATAATATGCTGCAAGCAAACGAATCATTACAGAAAGGAAAACACAATTCTTGCTCATTAGTCTCACAATACTTATTCATTAGTATATTCTTTTGCCTTGATTAAAAAGTAAAAGTGAACAGGGCTGGGGATTTTAAGAGTGGTACACAAGTTTTTGACGTGCAGCAATTCTTGCACAAAGGCTGCAAGGAGTTAGAGAAGGAGGAAGGGATCTCTGCAAGCCCAGGCTTTAGTCAATCCAGGCTACATGCTTCCTCTGCAGGTGAAATTCTCTATCCTGAAAAGATAGAAAGCATGGAAATATTAGGCTGGTACAGGGCTCGAAGCACTGCATGCAGATAAATTATAATAGCTTCCAGTCTCCTTCCCTTGAAATCTGCTGCACAATTAAGAGTTTTCTGCTTGAGTGAAAACTGCTATAATTCCATTCCTTTACTGACCTTTACTCTGCCCTAAAAAAATCTCATTTATGCTGTTTGACTTCAGACCTGTTTATATTTTTGCCCTGCAGTTGGTTAACATTTTCTTTTGAAATGGTTAAGACAAAGAAACAAACTCAGTCACAACTGAACCTGATCATTGCTCACTAGGTTCTTTGTCCAGAGAACTTTATCCCACCCAGCAATAGTGATAAGTGAGAGACAGCAGACTTCATAATAAATTCATAACAAATAGACTCAGATTGCAGAGGGCTCCTGATATTTATAGACTCAGCTAAAATTAAATTGTATTTGAGCTTCTGACTTTCTAGGGAGCCTTTCACAGCTATCATAATTCGGTATCGCAATTATTTTGACTATGCCTATCACAACAAGAGAATCTCACAAGCTCTTATGAGTCATTAGAAATAAGTACCCCAATGTATAAATTCTTAACTAGAAAGGCCTTTCTATTTGCTTCATGTGCCTGAGAATTTACGGTTATAGAATGTATTAAATATTGTGCTGGTTTGAACTAATTGGAGAATTTGAGTGAGAAATTAGACTATTGGCTGAGAGAGAAAAACACAGGATGCCACTTCACCAGAGCTTTACTGAGAAAAAAAAAAAAAAAGTTTCTAAGTAGTCTAATCAAAACATTAGATATCAGATGGTTTTAAACTGTTCTGGCTGCAGCTGCTTCTCTTGCATGGTCTCCTTTGTCTCTCTGTCTTGGTAGCTAATTCTCAGTAATTCTACTAACTACTTTCCTACTACTAATCCCTCTGGCCGATCTACCTCAGCTTATCTGCAGCATCAACAGGTGGTGAGATAAGATTGGGGAAGGGGGGAAAGGTGGTAGGGGGTGCTTGGTTGCCCCTCTTGGGGATTTTGGTCTCTGGGAGGGCTGTGGTGTTTCCGTATTACCTTTTCATTGTATATATCTGTAAATATCTGTTATACCTTGTAAATATCTGCTTGTATATTGTGCAAAGCTGTAAATATAAAGCTTCATTCATCAACTTCCCATGTTCTGAGTCCTAGCCAGGGTTTATTTCAAAAGGTGGGGGGGGGGGCAGGTAACTGCTTAAACCACCACAAATGTGAACAAAGATGCTGCAGTTTTAGAGCCAAACTTTATCCTATTGCAACAGGCTGAAGAATGCTATCAGTATGTCTAGAGAAATTACACAACAATAATTTTACTGTCTGTGGGAGAGGAAGTATGATAAGCAGACGCACTTAGATATGAAGGGGTTTTCTCACATAAACTTCTTTACCAGGTTGCCTTGTGCTGAGCGGATATGGAGATGATACATGGATTAGGCAGCAGACAGATCATCTATCTAAATGCCATCATGAAACAGCTGCCCTCTTCTTTTCTATCCTGTTAATGCTAATCTTCCAAATCTCCATACAGCACTGGTATTATTCCTAGAAAGACAATAAAAAGAGCAATGGACCCACCAGAACACTATGCAAAATGACATGTCACATTAGAGGAGCACTTTGTTTTGATCGGAGAATTCAAAGTGTTGGAGGCAGCACATTTAAAAAAAAACTCCTGGACTGAAACCTTGAGAGCTTCACAAATCACATTTTCTTTGCAAGCCAACACAGCATTTTTTTTTCCCTAATTGCCAAGCTGCTGATTTTAGTGTAGAGTGGACCCCATCAACAAGCTGGGATTAATGTTGTGGAGATGCTGTAAGTACCTAACAGGAAATAGCTTTCCATCTGATAAAATCATCTTTAGTACTTGTCCCTGCACTTTTTCATTTTAATGAGAAATCCCTGACCTAAGATAGTTTCTAAGCACTTGGAGAGCTGTAATGCATTTACCTGTGGCAAAAGCACATACTTGAAAGATGACATTGGCCCTCTCTGTCAGGATCTCTAGGATGTTCAGTACCACTCTCCCTTTCCTCCAGCAAACACCAACGTATGTAACATGATTTTTCTAAAAATCTGTCAAGTTCCACTGCTACTTACCTGCCAGAAGCAGGGTTTGGATGAGTAGATTGTAATATATTCACCGCTTGTCTCTCACTTCAGTGCTTGGGTGCAGTGCTCAGTCAGGAGGACCAGCCATCACCAACCCTGTCATGTGCCAGGGCAGATGTCACTTAGTGGGTGCCACAGGCGTGGTATGATGGGGAAGGCATCCAGCACTATGAGTCACTTTAAGGATTTCCCCTATTCTCCCTTCTGTTGGATAATGTCTGCTTTTCCCTAAGTGCACGTTTGACCATGGCACACTGTGGGCACCAAGAGCAGCATGTAGTGAATCATTGTCATCATTTTCTCTGCAGAGAGCCAGCTCTGTGTAAACCAGGCTTCATCCTGCAAACTTTTGTTGTCTAGCAGCACTGACAGCTGAAGCTATCATGGTATAGAATATCTTGTACCTATGTTCTGAAAAAAATGGAAGACCATGGCACGGTGAACGCGTTCAGCAGATAAATATGACCCCAACAGGATGTTTCTTTCCTGTGTACCAGGAACTTATCTACTACAAAGTTAATACATTCCTGCTCTGAACAGGCACCAGGCTGATGCCCTTGACAGTCAGCTGAAGGGCCTTGAATAATTTTTATGGGAATTTATCTTTTTACTCTTTGTGACAAGAACCAGTGAAAAACAGTCAAGAAAATTACTTCAGAATATTCTGGTATCTGCTAAAACACTTGCTCATTGTACTAGCAGCTTTTCCTGTCCTGGAAAAAGAATGGGTGACATTTCTCAGGATTATACAGTGCTCCATGTACTATGGCTGAACTGCCAGTGGTGTCCCCAAGACAGGGTAGTAATTGGCTCAATGCATATCAGGTTCTGTTCGATTCCCTTTAGTGAACACAAAGGTTGAGTGGTAGCCAAGGAAAGAAGTACAGAAAAACAAAGCTGATATGAATGGCATAATAAACAAAAGCAGATGTGCCTCTTTATATAGTCAATGTGAGGCAGGAAAATATCTTGCAGCAACAACAAAAGAACCTGGTACCCAAAACCAAGGAGGCATTGCAGGCAAAGATGCTGTCAGTAATCATAAACAAAGTGGCATTTGCAGGTTACTGGAAGATGCCAACTATAAGGAATTTGTGGGTACCAGACCTACACAATATCCCAAATAAATGACAAAAGATTAATGTTCAACTTCAAGACCTCCAGGGAAATATTGTTGCCACTTAGGCTGGTTAAACCCAGAGTCTTTCACAAGTCTGAAAAGATCAAAAGTTTGTTACTGCCATATCATGGACTGTGTACTCTCTGATGCAGTCCAATCTTGGTTTTTTGGATGCAGACCAAAGGGAAACAATGTGAAAAAAATTAAAATTACTTAAGTTCTAACAGCCGTCAAGTGCAGATGATGGCACACTTGAAATTTAAGATGCCTTGAAGTTCTAGTTATGCCTGACTTATGTGTTCCTGTAATGCTACTGTAATGTCAGGACCACAGTGAAAGTACAGCCCTCTATATTTACTGCATTTTCACTGCATGTCTTCACAGTAGGAAGTGGAATGATACGATAGGTAAAGAGGCTTTCCATGGTTATTTCAGTATTATTTTGTTTCATGATCATATTGTCTCATGGTTATTTCACAGCTCAAGTTTGTATCTTATACCTCATGTCTAAAAATCCTTTATGTTAAGTCCCTCACTGTTGCTGGAAGCAGGATACATAAGATAAACTAGAAGATAAACAAGATTAACAAGATAAAATGTTCTGCAATTCCTGTACTCAAATGACTGTATTACCAGCAGGGCAAGGGAGGGGATTCTGCCCCTTTACTCTGTTCTCGTCAGACCCCACCTGGAGTACTGTGTGCAATTCTGGAGCCCCCAGCACAAGAAGGACATGGAACTGTTGGAGAGAGTCCAGAGGAGGGCCACGAAGATGATCAGAGGGCTGGAGCACCTCTGCTATGAGGACAGGCTGAAGAAGTTGGGACTTTTCAGCCTGGAGAAGAGAAGGCTTCGGGGAGACCTTCTAGCAGCCTACCAGTATCTGAGGGGGGCCTACAGGAAGGCTGGAGAGGAACTATTCACAAGGTCTTGTAATGACAAGATGAGGGGGAATGGGTTCAAATTGGTGGAGGGGAGGTTTGAACGGGATGTTAGGAGGAAGTTCTTCACAATAAGGATGGCAAGACACTGGAACAGGTTGCCCAGGGAGGTTGTGGCTGCTCCCTCCCTGGATGTGTTCAAGGCCAGGCTGGATGAGGTCTTGAGCGACCTGATCTAGTGGGAGGTGTCCCTGCCTATGGCGGGGGATTAGAACTGGATGATCGTTGAGGCCTCTTCCAACCTAGACCATTCTATGATTCTATGACTGTTAGAAGTAATAAAATAATAGTTCTTATATAGCAAAATTCTTCAGAATCAACAGAGGATGACCATGTATTTCCAGTTTATATCAAGCCATCCATGTTTCAGGACTCAGTTTTTTCTCTTGCAGAGGGCAACTGCTGAAGGCCATGAGCACTGCCTTTAGTATATTATTCTTCATTATCCTGAATAGTCCAGAATCCCATGTACTTAGAATCATAGAATGGTTTAGATTGGAAGGGACCTCAAAGATCATCCAGTTCCAACTCCCCTGTGCCATAGGCAGGGACACTTCCCAATAGAACAGGTCCACCAAGGCCTCATCCAACATGGCCTTGAACACCTTCAGGAAGGGAGCAGCCACAACCTACCTAGGCAACTTGTGCCAGTGTCTCACCACCCTCACTGGAAAGAACTTCCTCCTAACATCCCATTTAAATCTCTCCTCTGCCAGTTTAAACCCACTCCCCCTCATCCTGTCATTACAAGACCTTTTGAATAGTCCCTCCCCGACCTCCTGCAGGCCCCCTTCAGATACTGGAAGGCTACTATAAGTCTCCTTGAAGCCTTCTCTTCTCCAGGCTGAAAAGCCCCAACTCTCTCAGCCTGTCCTCATAGCAGAGGTGCTCCAGCCCTCTGATCATCTTCATGGCCCTCTCTGGACTCTCTCCAACAGTTCCATGTCCTTCTTGTGCTGGGTGCTCCAGAACTGCACACAGTACTCCAGGCGGGGTCTGAGGAGAGCAGAGTAAAGGGGCAGAATCCCCTCCCTTGCCCTGCTGGCAACACTGCTCTTGCTGCAGCCCAGCACACAGTTGCTGTCTGGGTCTCATGTACACACTGCAGGCTCATGTTGAGCTTTTCATCACCCCAGACCCTCAGGTCTTTTTCCTCAGGGCTGCTCTCCAGCCACTCACCACCCAGCCTGGAGTTGTGCTTGGGATTGTGCTGACCCAGGTGCAGGACCTTGCACTTGACCTTGTTCAATTTCATGAGGTTGGCCTGGACCCACCTCTGCAGCCTGTCAGGTCCCTCTGGATGGATCCCTGCCCTCCAGCAAGTCGACTGTGCCACACAGCTTGGTGTCATCTGCAAACTTGCTGAGGGTGCACTCGATTCCTCTGTCCATGTCTCTCAATTCCTCTGTCCATGTGTCTGACAAAGATGTTAACCAGCACTGGTCCCAGCACTGACCCCTGAGGGACGCCACTTGTCACTGGTCTCCAGGTGCACATTGTGCCCTTGATTACCACTCTCTGTGTACGACCATCCAGCGAGTTGTCCACCCATCAAATCCTTGATCAGAACAGGCATGCTGAAGCACTACGTCCCCATGAAAGCATAAATGCTCTTTATGCATTCCTAAAAAGATTTCTTCTTAGCTCATATCCACAGTTATAAACCCACATTTTGGTAGTAAACATCTTTGAAAGTACAAACTTGTATTTACTGGTTTTATAGCTGATCATCAGGGATGTGGAGAACTATCTGTAAGTGAATTATTATAGGAGCAACATCAAAACTGTTCATTCACATCATGAGAAGCCTTACATCATGGTCATTACTAATGACAGATGTTTGCAGATGACTTGTAAATAAAACAAGAGACTTTTTTTTTTTTTTTCAGTGCTACCTATCTAGAATTAAATATTATCTTAGTACTGTAACACAGAGACAAGTTGGCAAATGATTACCCATGAAAAATNTATATATATATATTCAGAACTGGGTATGTGGTGCGCTCAGAAAATTTCCACTTTGGTTCTTTAAGGAACAGGAAAAATCAATTTCCAAATTATCTTCCAGTGTTATGCTAGAAAACCTTACACTTATTTCATAAAAGGCTATTTTATTTCTTTGTTTTCATGTTCCTCACATTCCTTTAATGCCAAATGGCTTTTTTCTTTACTAATGGCACTGTAGTCCAGAAGACCAGGAATTGCAGTACCCTTATTAAAAATTAAAAAGGGCCTCTGAGGTAAAATAGCAAGTAATGCTTGACTGTACTATCAACGATTTTGGAGGTTTTGGGGTTTTTTTTTCTCCTTAAACTGATTTATTTTTAAGGCACTTGCAATATTCAAACCAGAGAACATGGAGAACAGTTTTTCAGGCCAGAGGGAATATATTACCTTAGAAAGGACTAGGAATTGAATGAAGTGGGGGGAGGAAAGAAGAATAATTATTGTTTAAGCTTCCCTCTTTGGGGCGGTAGCTGTTGCTGAGGCTAAGCAACCAGCGCAGCTGATCACCAATGAGAATTCATTTATTGTATAGTAGCTTAAGTTTAATTCACAAGGGCAAATTGCTCAATACAGTCAAAGAATTAAAATAAGTCCTGGGAATAAGCTGTGACATCCTCCACATCTGTATGATTTAAGGAAAAATAAGTTTGCATCTGCAGTGTTGAGATTTACAATGCAAGTGTTTACGTTGCTGTTTTACCCCTGGAAATAAAAAAAAGCCTCATGCATTCTAATAAGAAGAGCAAAATCTGAACTCAGGAAATTTATTCTTATCAGACAATGTTTTTGGTACCGACTTAATTCCGAAACTTGCTTTAAAAGCAGAATCAACTCTTTGCCTGGTGAAAATAATTATATAAATTACAGTCCAGGAACTTGTTCTTTATGAGCCCAGGCACAAAAAAAGAAAGAATTACACTCAGTGACAAAATTGTGTTTAGCCAGTGAAAGAGCAAATTACTGTTGAATAGCTGAAGCAAAAGCAACCAGGGAAGCACAAATGATTTAACATAGTTCTAACTTAGCTCTAAACTGAGCTGCAATATTTTCTTTGGTGATATAGTCCAAATAAATGGTTTATGTTAGCGTTCAACAGGTGTAACCACCTAAAAAGCACACCTCGGGGCTTACAATACAGCAAGAAGACGACAAGGCATTTGCATGTGTAAAGGTGAAATAATGCTAAGAGATATTAAAAGGTTGCATATAATGCATGCATATGTCCCATCCTTAATGCTTCTAGATTTAAAAAAAAAAAACCAAAAACTTATCTAATCATGACAATGTTTATTGTGTCTTTTAGTGAAGGCATAAATCTTTGCACCTGCTCATGGAGAGGGTCCAGAGGAGGGCCACGAGGATGATCAGAGGGCTGGAGCACCTCTGCTATGAGGACAGGCTGAGAGAGTTGGGGCTTTTCAGCCTGGAGAAGAGAAGGCTTCGGGGAGACCTTCTAGCAGCCTACCAGTATCTGAGGGGGGCCTACAGGAGGGCTGGGGAGGGACTGTTCACAAGGTCTTGTAATGACAGAACAAGGGGGAATGGGTTCAAATTGGTGGAGGGGAGATTTGAACGGGATGTTAGGAAGAAATTCTTCACAGTGAGGGTGGTGAGACACTGGAACAGGTTGCCCAAGGAGGTTGTGGCTGCTCCCTCCCTGGAAGTGTTCAAGGCCAGGCTGGATGAGGTCTTGAGCGTCCTGATCTAGTGGGAGGTGTCCCTGCCTATGGTGGGGGATTGGAACTGGATGATCTTTGAGGTCTCTTCCAACCTAGACCATTCTATGATGATTCTATGATTAATATGTTCAAACTTTCATTCTGCTTAAAATGTAGGTAATGTTCCCTAGAGGCTGCTGTGTAGTATTTAATTAAGTTATTTACTGTGATTCTTGAAATTGCAAACTATCTAAATCAGAACCCCCTAATCAGTATCAAGGCAGAAAAACTCAAATTTAAGAGCAATTTTATGTATATCTTATATACTATGAATTAATTTAATAATTCCTTAGTGATGATGAAGATACTTAGATTATTTCTGACCAGTGGCTGCAAAGAAATTTGGAGTTTTTAATCCAGGGGAGAGGAGAGGAGAGGAGAGGAGAGGAGAGGAGAGGAGAGGAGAGGGAGAGGGAGAAAATGGAAAGAATCCTGATCAGTATCTTGAGACTGAGGAGGTGGAAGTTGAGCCCCCATGATCTGTACTGCTGAGACACTACTGAATCATGCAGTAGTACAAATTGGATTTGGGTTAGGCATAGGTGTATGACTGCATTTCTGTCCAGACAGTCCATATACATGCTATGGAAGTGCTGGCTTCCTGCTGGCTCTGGTAAGACTAATGACATCTGTTCAGGCACACAGTGTGGTGTGAGTACACAACACGGTATGAAACCTGCCTGTATGAACATAACCTCTGGGTGTTGTTTCAGCAGGTCTAAACCAGCAGTGTAAATTCATATGGCTTCAATGCTTTGCGTTATGTTGCCACAGCATTTCTACTTCTACGTTAGCAGCTCTGAAGTGAGNAAAAAAAAAACCCCACAAATTTAATAAGTCTATGAATGCAAATTAATGCAAGTTGGGACCGAAATCAAAGTAGACTGATTTTGAAGTGTATTAATGTTATTACACTGGCACACATTAAGATTTATGGATTCTTTAACTGTGCATTTCTGCACCTTCCATTTCTTTCACATTTGGCTTTAACGCTGACTTTACAGAATTTGCTCTCTTTGTTTAGGATACAATTATAGTTTCTGATTTTTAATCTTAGATTGTATTTTTTTAATGTTGACTTCAATTTTATTTTGTTATTTTTACTTTTTGTGTTTTTATCTGGTAGTCTACAGAGTGAAGATTTTATTTTCAACCATTTCGTGAAGAACTGCATCAGTATAGCCAAGTTTTATTCACAATTTTTAGTGCACTTGAAACATTTAAGCACGTTAAAAATAAATCTAAGTATTCCATTATAAACCATTTCAAGATCACAGAGTTTTGTAACTGAGAGAGAAATGATGTGACAACTCAAATAAAAGAAATGCTCAGGCAAAATGTGTGTGACATAACTAAACTGAGTAGACAATGATAGTCTCCGGAAGGTGTTAGGCACACTATGTGAGCCAGCACAAGATTAATCTGTGACCTTTTCATTTATCTGCTCCTGTCCCCTTTCGAAGACCTACTAGGAATTCAACTTAGAGTATCTGAGTATGGCAGACTTTCCTTTTCTCTTCCAAGAAGAAAAAAAATTAAGATGCCTAAATGGAGTCACAGGCATAGAAAATGTTCCTGCCCT
>VWZI01016728.1:0-27883 GCA_013396835.1 Psilopogon haemacephalus | reverse complement strand
GTTTAAAAAAAAAAAAAAAAAAAAAAAAGGTCAGACTAACAGTTTGGGCCAATCCCCCTCATCCACATTTCCAGTGAGCATTTAACATGGTCTGAAAGTTAACTACTATTAGGAAGAAAGAGACCTAAGGGAGCAATACTGCACTGGCAAGGTGATAAACTACCGGCAGTATAATCAGGCTGTTACAGCACAACATTGAGGATGTAGAAATACAAGTTCTAATCTTGACTTGATGTGTGGCTTTGGCAAAGTAATTTCAGTCCCCTCCTTTCAGTTTACTAGCTAATAAACAGAGAATAGTAAGTTATTCTGAGGATGCTATGGTATCTAATTAATTTTAGTCAAGCAAGCATTTTGAAAACTGATTGTGCTAAGCACAATTTTCTACCATTACTTGCAGAAGTAAAAGAGAAATCAATTAGGTGTGAGATGCCTCTTTGAATACACGGATGGAGCACCTGTGCTCTTCTGAAGGCTTCTGATACACGTCTTTCTGTTTCAAGGTTTCAAATAAATTCAAGCTCTTACATATAACCAGTTTCAACTGGAATTCACTGACTTCGTCTCTTTATGGATCTAAGTACCTACTTCAGAATAAAATTAATGATCCTCCATACCTACCTCTTACTGTGACACATTAAAATATTAAGGATTTTCTAACAGAAGAAACTATGTCTGTACACATATCTGCTCAATAAACTAGATATCCTGGCCTAAGCCTTTGCCCCCTGGACCCTCAAGAGTTTAACACATACAATTTCTTGCGTTTCCGAAATCACATAATGGTATTTTCTTGTTGTGACAAACACCTAAGTGAAATAATTTTATTTCTAGAGATGATTCTAGTGGTATAATACTGTGTAAACAACTTACAGGCTTGAAATATAAGAAATCAGTTTTGACACTCTTGTATGTGAGACACAGGCTAGTAAAAGGGATCACCGTATTCTTGGGGGTGGAGTTGCTGAATATAGAAGTGTGTTAATTGGCTAAGTCAAAATGATAGTTATTGCTACACTGATGGCTTACTTCCAACAGTACACACCCATCAGAAAGTTAAAGAGTATTTTGAGCATTTGAAAAGCCATTGGTGTTAATCTAGGCCTCTAGGTAGCAGAAGGATCATTAAAGTCTTAGAGAAGATGCAGATTTCAACCTATGTAACAGATGAAAACTGACAGATTTTGTTTAGAGGGAAGGTTTTTTTTGAAAATGACAAGGAAAGAAGTTAATTAAATTAAGCACTCGCTTAAATTTGGACCAACTGTTTAAATGATGGGGAGAAAGGCATAGTTAATTTGTATCTATAGTAATCTCTGACTGAGTTCAAGCTGGAGTTTAAAAAAGGGTGCCAAAATAGAGGAAGAGGGCAGTTTCTGTAGGCATTTCAGCTGTATAAAACCAAAACCTAAAATTCATATGAGAATGGTTATTTGCACGCCAGCCTTGATATTTGATATGTCAGAGATTTGGATCATTCAGGTATGCATAGAAACTCTGACTGCATGTATTTATTACATTTCAGTTAAAAAAGAAAAAAAAACACTCAGAAACATTGCAATAATTTATCTGCATTTTAGCAATGTAGAGAGTCTTGAGTACCCTTTCCTCTCATGGGCTAGTCTTCAAAACAGGTAAGAATGAAACACTACAGAAAGGGGGATTGGCCTGATACAAATTAATGGAAGACTAACATAGCCTGTTGTCTTTGCCAGGGAGTGTGCACACCAGGAACATTTCATCCTACTAAGCCACAGAATGTAAAGCTGAAATGATCGTTGTCCTGATAGGGCACAGAATCCAGATTAGTTCAAAACCCTGCTCTCCTCCTCCTGTCACAGGTCCCGGAGTTGATGTGTGTGAGCAGAACAGGCCCCAGAGTTGATGGGTGTGAGAGTTTGGCCCCAACAAAGCCCCAAAGGCTAAGTACTTAGCACATAACTAAGTCAGGTGTCTTGCGCTGCCCCTCAAGTGCCAGGGTGGACACCTAGGGACAGGACTTTGAATTCATTGTCCAAAACAATGGGTGCTAATGCCTATTGGCCAGTTTCCCTTTCAAAATAGTCTATTTAAGGGGGATGATTTAGAGCCATTGTCCTCTTTTCCTGCTGCCTTCCAAAGGGACCAGAGGTTTATTCACGGCCGCCAGGTGTTTGCAGAGCGTTGTGCAGTTTGCACCAGCAACCAGCAGCAAGGCAACTCTTTCCTCCTCCTCTACCAGGAAACTTTGTATCTATCGCGTCAGTGAGTACATGCTAAGAATCCATAGGTGTGGTTAGAATTTTCCCTGTGACCCAGTTCCTATTTTCCAAGTTCTGATTGTTTAAACTGTTCAAGCTGTTTAATTCTGTGTTTATAAATAACCTTTGCGTAATTGCTTCTTGTTGGCTGAACATCCAAAGAATCTCAGGGAATTTTCCCAAATTTTTTAATATTAATAACAAAATGTTAACAGTCATTTAAAATTATTATTAATAATTCATAACTGGTTATTAATAATCAAACAATCATCCAGTCTAACCTCTTGTGTCATTAGAATTTCCATGGGAAAAGAGCCTCCATGGTTTAAGTCCAGCATCCATTACTGTGGGCCACTATATCACAAAATTGTCCTGATAAATGAAACAGCCTCCTCAGAGCATCTTTGTTGCTCTTAATGAAAAGATATTTTAGGACCTTATTTTTATAGTAATTAGAAACTTTTCTCCCATATTCAGCCAGCACTTATCTTGACCATCTCATATCCAAATCAGGCTTTTCAAGCCCTAGTAAAATTTTTTTCATATTCTCTGTTGAAACATACATCCTTAAATTAAATATGCCAGGTATTTTTAGTCTCATCTTCCACAGAAAGTTCCCTGTTCTGCTTCTGAATTGAGAAAAGCATTGAATAGTTATAAGCCACAAACTCAGCAGTACTGCAATGGTGTGTCCCAGCACCCCACGCTCCCTACTGTGCTTTCTCTGTTTCGTCCCTTTCAACTTCCAGGCACCAGATTCCATAATCCTTCCTCTTGAAGCATTATGTAGACATATCACTGATGCTATTTTCTCTACAGACACTATGGTCAAATCATCTTTCAACTAACCAGCCTCCAAATTTGTTAGACGTGGAAGTTTTTGCAGCTGTTTGTGAGACTGCGTCGTGTGCATTTTTTGCATACGCTGCAGCTTTTAAACTTATTTCAAATAGTACTGACTCAGAATATAAAAGTATTTCAGTATCTAGACTTCCAATACTGTATGTGGAGATAATTTGCCTCCATACATTCCTCTACCTTATTCATATGCTAGAAAATTACTTTTAGTCTTTTTGCTATTGTTGTTGTTGTTACAAAACATGTTTGGAAATTGATGCTCACTCACTGTGACCCCCTGCACTTTCTCAGGGTCACATCTATAGAGGAGACATTTTTCCACTCTTTATCAAATGCCTGGATTTCTGTACAAAGCACTTGCTTTGAGATTTAATTGTCTTATGGCATATTTTATTTGAATTGAACAACTGTCCCAAATCTCTGTAGGCAATTAGCTCATCATCTTCCAGTATTCTGCAACTAATTCGGTTTATACTTATGACATTCAGGTGATTCATGAAAATGCTTAATAGTTCAGACAAGTTTTCAATTCCCAATGTCAAACCCTAGTAACATTCACAAATTCACTATTGAGAATTTTTAATACTTATTAGACATCTGGCTTCAATCCAATATATCAAATACCCTATTTATGTCATGTAAGAGCATTGAATACATCCTTCTGAGTAATGCAACTTCACCAATGTTGTGGTAGAATTGTATGTGTGCTGGCTTACCCANACCCCCCCTACCACCTTTCCCTCCTTCCCCCAGCTTTATCTCACCACTTGATGATGCTGCAGATAAGCTGAAGATCGGTCAGAAAGATTAGTGGCAGGAAGGAATGAATGGTTTTAGTGATTTTACTCTGAATTAGTTCAAAGGCAGAGAGACAAAGGAAAGAAGCTGCTGAAGCCAGCGCGGACCCAGAGCCGACTGACTGTGCAAGCACACTGGCTTATCTGGATGTTTTGGGAACATTCTCAAAACAATCTTCTTTCTTCTCTCTCAATCAAACTGGGTGAAGTGACACAGTGTTTAATTTCTCACTCAAATTCTCCAATTAGCTCAAACCAACACACCCAGACATGATTTTCTGCCTTCCCTCTGTTTTTGGGGAAGAATCATAGAATAGTTTAGGTTGAAAGGGACCTCAAAGCTCAGCAAGTTCCAACCCCCTGCCACAGGCAGCGACACCTCCCACTAGAACAGGACACTCAAGACCTTGTCCAGTCTGGCCTTGAACACATCCAGGGAGGGAGCAGCCACAGCCTCCCCAGGCAACCTGTTCCAGTGGCTCGTCACACTCACTGTGAAGAACTTTCTCCTAACATCCCATTTAAATCTCCCCTCTCCCAGTTTGAACCCATTACCCCTCATACTGTCATTATAAGACCTTGTGAACAGTCCCTCCCCAGATACTGGAAGGTTGCTATAAGGTCTCCTTGAAGCCTTCTCTTCTCCAGGTTGAAAAGCCCCAACTCCCTCAGCCTGTCCTCATAGCAGAGGTGCTTCATCCCTCTGATCATTTTTGTGGCCCTCCTCTGGACTCTCTCCAGCAGTTCCATGTCCTTCTTGTGCTGGGGGCTCCAGAACTGCACACAATACAGGTGGGTTCTGACGAGAGCAGAGTAAAGGAATCACCTCCCTAAAGGGGAAGCAGTGGTGAGAAAAGAGACAAAAAGACCTGATGCCATGGAGTCTGGGCACTCTGGCTTATATAACTTGGTTTTGTCCTGCTTGCAACCTGTGGTAAACAAGGTGCATGTGCTATCCTCATACTATGCCCGTGCTGGGCCTATGCTCTTTCCCCATATGGTATAAGCAAACCTGTGCTTTCAAATATGGCTTACTGCCACTCTGATTGGATATGCTAATGTCCAAAAGGGTCCAATCAAATCTCGGGCATTGATACTAAAAGCAGATAACACAGTATGCCTTTGCCATGCTTATGCTATGATTTTGCCATTATTCTGTGTTCTGCTGCATCTATGCCTGTAATGCCTCATCCTTCACGCAATTAGCAGCATGAGATACACATCTGTTGAGATATGCCACAAGACATCTGCCTGCACCTGCTGGAGCAACCTGCATCTCCTGAAGATGACCAAGCCTAGAGGAGCACAAATCGTCAAAAGCCAGGAACAGGTCAGAAACAATCTGCCCCCTCATCTCCTTCCTCCAGTCTGTTGAGCCTGGGGTGAATGAAGTCTCTGCCACAGCTGCAGCCACAGCAACAGCCACAGCAGCAGCATCCAGACTAGCTAGAAACCCTGCAAGTGTTTTGGGTACTTTCAATTTATTGATAACCCCACAAGACAGGAGAAGTAATACTTGTAAAACCTAAGCTTTGCATATTACCTAGATTCTGCCCTAAACAGAAAGAGGCCCTGAGTTCCATCTAGTAGCTAAGTGGCACTATTGGTCGCAAGAGGTCTTCCAGTGTTTGTTAGTTAAAATTGAATTGATTGTTTATGCATATTAATAGATACTTCTAGATATTGTTTATGTAATCATTCCATAACTGGTACAATCAAACGTGTTTAATATTAAAAATAAGTGGGAGGGTGGGTGGAAAAGTTTTGATATTAAAAATTAATAAATAATGTTAATTTTGGAAAATCATATCACATTTATTAATCACAACACCCTCCATAACAACCAGAAAGAATGTTTCTGCTGAAAGAAAAAAAATTTAATAGATTTGCTTAACAAGACTTATCTCCTGTTGACTAATTTTTGCTTCCTTTCATGTAGCTCTGTCTCAGCTGACACTGCACCATTGCAGAGCATTCTCTGGGTGGCTTTTGCCGTGGCTGTTTCTGGGACACAACAAAAAGGTAGTGAGCTTCAGCCATAACTGCATAGAGAATTCAGTCTTCAGGCTGCTCTTAACAGAATAGTATGACCCCACACTAAAAAAAATATTAAAAAAAAAAAAAAAAGCTAGGTGTAAATAACTGCTTTCTGCCTCCAAAACGTCTCTAAAATCAATGTCCAGGTGGAGCCCAGATATCTTATTAAGGAAACTGTTATAAACACTGGGCTCCAAAATGCAGTTTTAAGCAAGAAAAGTCTGCATTAATCCTCCCATACTGTATTAGCATAACTGCAATTCATTTGTGGTCTCACTGTATTGATCTTTGTGCCAATGCTTTCACTCGAGCAAAAAACAGGTTCATTTGCAGCTGCAGCTCTCTCCCCTGCTGCTTCACAACAATGTTAAACAGAGCCTTTATGCCACCCTCCTTGCATATGTTTTTCAGGTGGCTGCTAATCACCCTTTATCTCTGAAGCAATATGGCAGTAAAAGAAAGGTCACTGGGAGGTTTCCTCTTTTTTTTCCTTTTTTTTTTTTTTAATTCCTTGCCACCAGTGACTTTAAAGCAAAGCTGAGATTTAGCATTTAATTGCACTTATTTTACAAAAGGGATAAGAAATTCCAGATTTTGAAATCAAATCCCTCTCCCACCCTTCCACTCCATACCCTTCACTTGAAAGCTTTAGGTATTAAGTCTGAAGTTTCAAGCTCAACTCCACCTATCAGCTAGTCACCTTGCATTTAGATGTCTGACTGTAGTCAGATAAGGTGATCTGTCTGCCTTCTACCTTCCTCCTTCCAAAGAACATAATTCTGATTTTGATGGTATCATATATATTTTATCTCAGTGGCCCCAGTGTATCAAGCTACAAGCTGAATTTGCATCACTGTCTTACCACCATTACTTAGGGCTCCATCAGGGGCAACTCATTGGGAGTGTTCCCACATTACACTACTCAATTATTTTGAATTAAAAGGTAATCTTCCTCTATGGCAACTCAAACTCCAGGCACCAAAATCTTCAGCCATAGAATGATACATGAATGTGTAGGTAGACTGTCCTTCTGAAAGTGCTATGAAGACTTCCGTGTTCATGGAGCAAGAAGAAAGGAATCAAGGACATGAAGCTGTTGCCTAGTTGTCAGGGGATACAGAGAAGGAACAAGTTATATAAGTCAGTCCCATAAGGTCTTCGCTGTCAAACTAAGATTAATATCACCAGAATATTTCCTTAAGTGCAACACTTTTTCGGTTCATTGCAGAAAAATAGTCATTGAATAAATAAGGTTGAGTGGAAGACCTGAAGGTCGTCTGGGCCAACCTCATGCTCAAAGAAAGGCTGAGCTCAGATGTAGATTGCTCCCTCAGTTTGGCATCACCCATCAACTTGCTTAGCATGCTGCTTGTCCCATCATCTCACTTGTTAACAAAACTATTAAATAATCTCAGTCCTAGTACCAAGTCTTTAGTTGCGTCAGTGGAGGAAAAACCAGAAATTTGCCTTCTTTCATTGCCTTTCACCGGGATGTGCTGGTTTGAGGCTAACTGGAATATTTTAATGAGAGAAAATAAATCCTTGGCTGTGAGAAGGAAATAACAGTCACCTATATCACTCCTTCTTCTGCCAAGAGACGAAAGTAGTCAAAATATAGATAAGGCGCTCCCTTCTCACACACTTCTGTGGTGGTTTGAGGGTAATTGGAATATTTTAATAAGAGAAATCAGATTATAGGCTCAGAAAGGAAATAGTTTGTGACGTCTCCTTCACTCATACACTTGCTGACTGATACAAAAGAACCCAGACATAGATAAGGCAGAGATGCTCAAGTCGCTCTGGCTGCTGATCTCTCCTTGCCCTCTAGCTGAATCTATGTAACCCAAGTAATCAATTCCTGCTTCTAACCCCCGCTGGTCGATCTTCCCTCTTTGCCTGACATGTATTGGGATAAGACTGGGTGTGGGGGGGAAGGTGGAAGGGTAGTTGGGAACCCCTTTTGGGGACTATGATCTCTGGGAGGGGTGTGGTGTTTCTGTGTTAACTTTTTACTATATACAGCTGTAAATACCTGTAATCTATTATAAACATCTGTTTGCATATTGTGCAAGGCTGTAAATATAAAGCTTCATTCATTAACTGCCAGGTGGCTGAGTCTAATCTGGGTGATTTCAGAAGTGTAGGGGGGCAGATAACTCCCCAACTACCACAACTTCTCACTTAGTTCTCACTTTCATCTTCTCTGTCAGTCTGGTTGCATCTTGGTTTGGCTCTTTTGCACGAGATCTATGCAATCTGATCTAACCCTTTTTTTCTAACCTCCTTGTTGTCTTTCTAACATCTCACCTCAGATCTCTGCAGATTTATCATGTGAGCTATATGGAGATTGATCTGGCTATTTCTTGGGGGAGGGGGGAGGAGGAGGGGAAGGGTTTGATTCAGGAGCTCTCTGGTCAGTTTAACTGTTTCAGGAGGAATTTCATGTTCCTGTATTACTTTTATTTTGTATATAACTGTAAATATCTGTGTATAATGTGTATATATATGCTTTTAAATTGTGCTAAGCTGTAAACATAAAGCTTCATTCCTTAACTCCCAGGCAACAGAGTGTAGGCTGGGTAAATTCCTAAGCAGGTGTCAGGGGGGTAGGTAATTCCCAAACTATCACACAGGACTACAGGAGACCTCCATCCAAAACCCTTCTCTGAGAAAGAAGTGCTAAACCTGTAGTGTGCAATCCAGCCTCTTTAAACTGCATAAAACCAGCCTTTTTTTTCCTTAAGGATTAGAACATTTGTGGTGAATTATTGAACTAGAACAAGAAAATAAATTAAATCTGAAAGCTGCTCCTAGCTTGTGGTGCAAGTATAGGAAATAGTAAAATGAAGGTAATTTGGGTCACACTGTATACTAAGCATACAAGAGTCCTGTGCATTTGCAAGTTTATTAAGTGATATTATTTGTTCTCATAAAATTAATTTGACAAGCAGCTGCATTTTCCTAATACTTATTCCATTAGCACCAATATTTATGTAATACTTTGAGATCAATGGGTAGAAGCAAAAAAATATTATCGTGGTCTTAAAATACAATTTTCAGAAAAGCCTATTCCCCTAAAATCAGAAGTACTAGACATGTGAAACAAGCAGAAATTATTTTCATCTTGATTTCCTGAGTAGTTCCATTGAAATCAATCTCTGCAACTATGTGCATGCTTAAGAAACATTCTAGTACTCTGCTAAAGAGAAGCTAAATTACCAATAAGCAGAGTTTAGATGCTCAGCGTACTAATGTAGCACTAAATCCAGCACAACTCACTCCAGGGGAAGAAAGTCCTTCCTAGTCATCCCAAAAATTACACATATAGCCTGGAGATAAGTTGTGGTCCTGACTTGACTTACAACAAGTATTCATTATTTTATATTAGGTCTTATAATAGATGAGCCTTCAGTGGAAAAGTATCTCCAGATAATGTGACTTGTGACTACAGATTTCCTCAGGCGTCATGCTCCAGTTCAACTACAGAAGCAGCTACACTAAATAAGCCCTTTCTTTAGAATTTTTGTGGATATGTACATGTGTTTACCCACAACATTTTATGATTTTTTTTTTAAGAACACAAAATTAAGCAAATCTTTTTACTCAAGCTAAGGCTTTACAAAAAAAAAATTAAAAAAAATCAGTGACTTAGTATTCAAAGGACTAATGATGCTGTATTCAGGTTAGGTTTCTGATCTAGTGCACCTGCACAGTGGAGGCATCCTCTCTTGACACAGAAATCATAGAATCATAATATGGTTTAGGTTGGAAGGGATCTCAAAAATCATCCAGTTCCAACCCCCTGCTATAGGCAGGGACACCTCCCACTAAAACAGGTCGCTCAAGGCCTCATCCAACCTGGCCTTGAACACCTCCAGGGAGGGAGCAGCCACAACCTCCCTGGGCAATACTTTCCAGTGTCTCACCACCCTCACTGGAAAGGACTTCCTCCTAATATCCAGTTTAAATCTCCCCTCTGCCAATTTAAACCCATTAATCCTTGTCCTGTTATTATAAAGCCTTGTGAATAGTCCCTCCCAAGCCTTCTTGTAAGTCCCCTTTCAGATAGGAAGGCCACCACAAAGTCTCGTAAAAGCCTTCTCTTCTCCATGCTCAAGAGCCCAAACTCTCTCAGCCTGTCCTCATAGCAGAGCTGCTCCAGCCCTCAGCGTATTTGTAACCCTTCTCTGGATTGTCTCCAACAGTTCCATGTCCTTGTGTTGGGGACTCCAGAACTGCACACAGTAGTCCAGGTGGTGTCTGAGGAGAGAAAAGTAAAGGGGCAGAATCCCTTCCCTTGCCCTGCTGACTATGCTGCTCTTGCTGCAGCCCAGCACACAGTTGCTGTTTGGGCTGCACTCACACTGCAGGCTCATGTTGAGTTTTCATCAACTCAGATCCCCAGATCCTTTTCCACAGGGCTGCTCTCAGCCATTCACCACCCAGCCTGGATTTGTGCTTGGGATTGGACAGTTTCTCCTAGAAATTACGTCCTGTGAAAATTCCTGCTGGAAGAGTTTTATGGAGATTCGTCCTGCACTGTGGGATGTGAGGCATGGATCTAATCTGGTGTACTGCTAAAGCCAGACCAGGAGAAACACATATCTTCATTGCAGTCCTGGAAGACTTCTTTAATAGTACATGTACTTACAGAGCTTCTTGATATCCAAACACTCTCTAAAGTCATTAGGGAGAAACTAGCATCTTCAAGGTGCAATTAGTCTACTTTAGGTATTTATCTTGGGATAAGGTGACTTATGCACTAGAGGTACCAGTCTCTGCATTGATTGTAAAGACTACCCAGTGATTAACCCCAAAGCAGTCATTTGCACCACATTAAGTGAAATGAGTTTTACCCTAACTGTGTCTGTGAGCCTTGCAGGGAAGTAGGCCATAGAAAGCTTCTTCATCTTGAAATCCAGCCCTAACTTGGGCACCTTTGTGTGAGGGATTGCATGAATCAAGGTTACAACCACACAAGGTATTTCTGCTGGTTACATATATCTCAGCCTCTCATTTGCTTGGAGTTTGATTCTCAGCATCCCACAAGGCATAGTGCAGGTAGGTTGAGTAAAAAGGATCCATAACCTCTACGGTCTCCTATTATAATCAACAAGCCAACATTTGTCTTTCTATGGTCCAGCCTCAAAAATGTGTCTCTGAGAGCAGATGAGCAATGTTTGGGAAAATCTGAAGCAGCACCATGTACATGCCAGATTCCTGTGATAAAAAATAGACTATAATAAAATTGAGGTTGACACTGTCAGGCACTTTCCTGGTTGATGTGATCATACTAAATATGAAGAAAGAGATTAACAAACCAGCTAAAAGGGTCACAAAGGTTAAATACAGAGAAAAAGACAGTGAGAAATATATTCCAGCTGTGTACCCTTTGCATTATAATCAGCAGGAGTTCAGAGGAAATGAATCCAGCAGAATAATAATAATAATTTTAAATAAATAAATAAAAGCTAATCAAAGAATATTTAGAAACACACTGAAATAGTTGGACAAAAAAACCCTACTCTTACTGGGTTTAAAGTTCACAGGATCACAGGATGTTAGGGGTTGGAAGGGACCCAAGGAGACAATTGAGTCCAATATCCGTGCCAGAGCAGGACCATACAATCTAGCTCAGGTCACAGAGAAATGCATCCAGACAGGCCTTGAAAGTCTCCAGACAAGGACACTCCATAACCTTTCTGGGGAGCCTGTTCCAGTGCTCTGTGACCCTTACACTACAAAAGTTCCCCCTTGTGTTGAAGTGGAATCTCTCGTGTTGCAGTTTACACCTATTGCTCCTTTTCCTATCACAGGGAGCAGTGAGATGAGCCTGTGCCCCACTCCTGACCAGCCCTCAGATGTTTATAAACATTGACTAAATCCCCTCTCAGTCCCTCAGCCTCTCCTCATCAGGCAGTGCTCCAGTCCCCTAATCATCCTTGTAGCCCACTGGATCCTTTCCAGCAGATCCCTGTCCCTCTTAAACTGGGGAGCCCAATACTGAAGGCAGAACTCAAGATGAGATCTCAGCAGGGCAGATTAGAGGGGAAGGAGAACCTCTTTTGATCTTCTGGACACGCTCTTCTTAATACACCCCAGGATCCCATTGGCCTTCCTGGCCACAAGGGCACATTGCTGTGCCATTTCTTGTAAATGTTCATCCTTCCAGATTACTACATAGATCAAAAATCCAAATAAACTAAATGCCTATTTCTTCCAAAATACTTAGATTTGGCTTAGTTCAATTTTTTTAATTTCACCTTCACTGCTCTTTGTTACTGTTGCTAAATGATTACAATGAATTTAAACTTGGGAAGAAAATAATTATTTCCTTCAAAATGGAACATAGCACAAATCAAAACAAAAACAAAAACAAAAAAAAAAAAGAAAGGATTCAAGCCATCTGGAGCATGGACATCTTTCTCAGAATAGTTCTGGCCTCTGCCTAAAAAACAGTCTTAGTTTTACCAGTATGATTAGAAGCTTGTTTGTCAAAAAATTCTCTGCCCATCTCTATCCATTTGGTGTGAAAGTAACAAACAAGCAAACAAACAAAAAAAGTGGGGGGCTACTTTTCTTCATATTTCTACTGTCTTTGACAAGAATAGTTGCAATATCACAGTGGGGACAGGCCAGTGTGCAAGAAACCAAGGTGGAAAATGTTTCTTTTGATAAAGTTTATACAATACACAAGAGGATGCTCAGCAGCTGCCTATTGCGTGGAGGAGGATATTAAATATTCTCTGTGTGTTCTGGTGCCTTGCTCACAGATGAGCACACATCCACACTCATAGATCTTGCCTTGGCTCAGAAATCTAACGACCTGCTACCTGCAAAGATAGATGCAGGCAGTAGCACATCCTAGGATTCTCCTCAGTCACCAGCAAGAGGTAAAGCTCTGTCTTTGTTTTGCCACCTTGGGACTGCCTTCTAATGCAGACAGTCTGAAAGAAAGATTTTTTTTTTTTTCTCTTGTGATACTATTTACAAACCATGCCTTCTCTATCAGATGAAAAGACACTCAAAGAAGGAAAGACTAAAAATTAAGGTCATTATTGCTGGTTTTTTTTATGGGAAGTCTAGGAGAATGATTCAGTGAGAGTTGTGAATTTAGGAGCGTGGTTCTTTCAATCAAAATAAAGTCATTCAGGAGGCCATCATCTCAGGTTCTCTCTTTAAAACTTCACAACTTCTTTCAAAACTCAGGGATCAAAAGCAACTGTATTATCTTTCTGGTAAAGGAAAGTGAAGTGATTTAGTCTTTGATGTTTAATCTTGTACTGTCTTTCCACCTGCCCATAGGCACTGTTCTGTAAGCATCCAGGAGCCTCCCTAGTTGCCTCTAGCACTTAACTGGGCCAAGCTGTCCTATGTCTTTCCTTCTTGAAGTCAGAGCATGGAGGTTCTCCTCATCAATTTTGTGGTGCAGGTGCTAGACAGGCATTCAAAAGGTACAAAGTCATACCCTGTGGATACCTATGACACCTACCACAATATCACTTACTGTGCTCTGTATTCCCAATATTAGAGGTGAACTTTCATTATTCTGTTATTTATGATATAAATTCTTTGAGGACTTCTTTGCACTGCAAAGAAACCATTCTGCTGCTGTAAACCAGTTTCCTTTTTCTCTCCCTCTTTCAACAAATGCAGTTCTTGCAAATATCCTTTTTATCTTCCCTTACAAATAAGAACAGAGAGAGTAAAGGCACACTTGTCCTTTTCTTGTGCATGTGATTCATGCTACTTCAAATCAAAGACTTAAAGTAATTATTTAAAGCCCAACCTAAACACACAGTACTTCAAAGTGTATATATGTTTTTATGCTTATATAAACATGTTTCAAATAAATATGTATTAAAAAGAAAAGAAAGTAGAATTTGATCTCATGTCCTGGATAGCAGCACTCTGTCAGGCAAGGACTCATCTATGGGCTTGTTAATTTAATTACACTTTGTTACATACTTTGAAAAGTTAAAACAAACAGGCTCCTACTATATATAAGAACACCAAAATGCACTTGAATTATTTGTGATCCCCCTCTTGCACACAAATGGAAAATCATCTTCAGTTACCACATTGGCTTAAGGCAATATGTAAGAAGCTGACGAATTTGTTCTGAATTACTGTCTTTGCCAACTAATGTCATGTTTACTCACAGAAGACCCAGCCCATTCTTAATATCTGCTTCAAATTCCTCCATCTCCATTACAGGTAAAGCAGAAGGTTGTGCTAAAGATCTTTCATTGTTGAGAGAGCAACATTGTGCTGGAGGAATGGGCAAATCTTCTGAAGAACTTGCAGTATATGTGAATCTTTTTAATTCCTTTTTGATTTATTTTAGCTGTGTTTAATATTAGCCAAAAAGTCATACCAAAAAAAAAAAAAAAAAAAGCAGAAAAAAAAATTATTCTTGAAGTGACAAGGTTGTCAAGGACTGACCCTGCCAGTCTTGCCCAACATCACCATAGGTGTGGGGGTTTGTTTTCATCTGATAGAAATAACATCAGTCCTGCAGTGGTTCACATTTCTATGCCAGATTCGGTAATGCTTAAATTAGTAGTTAGAGAGAAAACACTTTTTAGATGAGAAGCCCTGAGAGAGTCACCTGTGAGCACTGAAACTGGCTGGAGCACTCCGTTGAAATTTTGTCATAGAAACATTATGTGTGGAGACTAAATCTACATCAGCACTTGTTAAAAGCTTAATGGTTGCATGACTGTGTAGTGTCCCTTTACTTTTCTCCTTTTGTTTAGGGCCTAAAGTAGAAGATTCCTATTATCTCTTTGTTCAGGTCTTCTATTCAGAAATCTTAGTGGAAGACTCTGGTGGTTTGGCCTTGGCTGGGGGGGTCAAATGCCCACCAAAGCTGCTCCATCACTCTCCTTCTTAAGTAGACAGGAGAGAGGGGGAAATATAACAAAAGCCAGTAAAAGATAGGAGCCTATTATTGTTATCATCATAAAAAATGAAAATATATAATTATATAAATACTGCTAATAGTAACAACAATAATAATCAGAAGTGATAGACTGTGCAGAAGCAAAAGTAGAAAGAGAGATGTTAGTCTCTACTTCCCATCAGCAGAGGATATTCAGTCTTGGAGAAGCAAGGTGTTGTATGTGTGGTGGTTTAGCAGTTATCTGCCCCCCCACACTTTGAAATAACACAGGCTGAGACTCAGTTGGCTGGAAGTTAATAAATGGAGCTTTATATATATAGCTTTGTGCAATATACAAGCAGATATTTACAATATATAATAGGTATTTACAGATATATATAGTGAAAAGGTAATATAGAAACACCACACCCCTCCCAGAGATCAAAATGCCTAAGAGGGGTAACCAACCACCCCTACCACCTTCCCCCTTTCCCCAATCTTATCTCACCATCTGTTTTATGCAGCAGATAGGTGAAGGTAGATCAGCCAGGGGGATTAGCAGCAGGAAAGAAGTTAGAGAAATTACTCAGATCCAGCTAGGAAGGGAGAAAGAGCCATGCAGGAACAGCCACAGCCCAAAGCTGTCTGACTTATCTATATTTGGGTTACAACTCTTGAAACTTTTTTTTTTTTTCCCTGAGTAAAGCTATGAGGGGAGTAGCATCATCAGTGTTTTCCTTTCTCCCCCTATAGTCTAATTTCTCATTCAAATCCTCCAATTAGTTCAAACCAGCACAACATGCTTGGTCATTCCTCTGGAAGACAGATGCCATGGATGAATATTCCCCAAACTTCCTTCTTCTACTTTGTTCTAACATCTGAGCTGGTGTCATATGGCATGGAATATCCCTTTGGCCTGTCTGGGTCAGCTGTCTTGGCTGTGACCCCTCAGGGTACTCTGTGGGCAGGGAAATGTCAGAACAGCACAGCCTGGGTGCTCAGCTCAGCAAAAGCCAAAACGCTGCTGTGTTACCGACACTCAGCTACAGCACCGCAAAGCACAGCACTAGAAAATGCTTTGAGGAGAATTATCTTCAGCTCAACCCAAACCTACTACAAAGATCATCTAGACTGTGAATCTATGTAGGATTGAGTCAGAAAACAATTCTCTTTGATGTGTTAAAAAAAATTTGAAGAAATAGATACTGTATTTGGATGCATACTATGGCCACCCAGTACCAAAAACTTTCATAGATGTACTCACCACTGTCCTTATTTTGCCCTTTTTTAAAAACTGTAATGAAAGATTTGATTAAATATTTGATTTCACATAAGGCAAAACCTGGGCTACAGTAAAAAAAAATAAAAATCAGTGAAGGTTCTGCTATAGATTTGCTGTAGCTCTCATGAGGCTTCAGAAATTGCCAAATTTAATGATTTCCTCATTAAAAACACACTATTTTTGGTACCTTTGGAGTTTGGTCTCTCAGGAGTCAGGGGACAGTTGAGAGCCTCTCTCTGTCTCATAAACATGCCATGCACACAGGTGCAGCTACAGCTTAGAAATGTGAATAGTACAGAGCTCTGAAACCAGATGAAATGAACACTAACTCTATGATCTTTCAAACAAAATATCACCACAGCCTCAAGACTTGTAGCCCAGTCTCATGACAACTCAGAGCCTGGCAACAGAGAGGGAATTCAGTATGTGAAAAATATTCCATTTTATAGGAAATAACTGGAAGGTTTGGCTGATTTGTTTTGTTCATAAATAACCATGTTTTGATATGCTATTTGCATGAAGGTTTGTAAACAAGACCGCTGGGTGATTAAAAAAACACAGCAAAAGGCAATTTGGGGAATTTAATTTGAAGACTGCTTTGCAAGTAATATTCAGCACATTTTCACCAGCTCTGCTCATCAATCTCTAAGCAGCTTTCAGAGTCTCCACAAGTCCACTGGAAGGTAGTAACTCAACAAGTGAATCGAGCTGATGCTAATTTGAAACTTGGTGCTTTTCTCGCACTTTCAGAAATAGAAGATATTTCCTTTGGACATGTTTATCTCAACTTCTTTGGAGGCAGAACTTTTGCAGGATGAGAGATGTGTTCCTTGTTGCTATGTGTATTCATTTATGGGAAGGCTCTGCTGTCTGTAGAAACAAAGGTATACATTTTGACACACCATAAGATCAGCCTATGGATTTTCTGCTTCCCTCAGTCATGTGCTGTGTATCACTGACTTAGAGTGATGCTGAGGTGGACACAGAGGAACAAAATGAGGTTCAACAAGGACAAGTGCAGAGTTCTGTACCTGGGAAGGAATAATAAACTGCAGCAGTACAGGCTGGGAGGTGATCTGCTGGAGAGCAGCCCTGTGGAGAGGGACCTGAGAGTCCTGGTAGATAACAAGTTGTCCATGCAACAGCAATGTGCCATTGTGGCCAAGAAGGCCAATGGGATCCTGGGGTGTATTAAGAAAAGTGTGTCCAGCAGATCAAGGGAGATTCCCCTTCTCCTGCTGAGACCTCATCTTGAGTACTGCTTTCAGTTTTGGGCTCCTCAGTTTAAGAGGGACAGGGATCTGCTGGAGAGGGTCCAGCAGAAGGCTATGAGGATGATTAGGGGAGTGGAGCACTGCCTGATGAGGAGAGGCTGAGGGACCAGGGGCCTTTTAGTCCAGAGAAGAGAAGACTGAGAGGGGATTTAATCAATGTTTATAAACATCTGAGGGCTGGTCAGGAGTGGGGGACAGACTTTTCTCACTTGCTCCTTGTAATAGGAGAAGAAGCAATGGATGTAAATTGCAGCACAAGATGTTCCACCTCAACACAAGGGGGAACTTTTGTACTGTAAGGGTCACAGAGCACTGGAACAGGCTCCCCAGAGAGGTTGTGGATTCTCCTTCTCTGGAGACTTTCAAGACCTGTCTGGATGCATTCCTCTGTGACCTGAGCTAAATTGTATGGTCCTGCTGTGGCAGGGGGGTTGGACTCAATTGTCTCCTTGGGTCCCTTCCAACCCCTAACATCCTGTAATCCTGTGATCCTGTAAGAAATAAAAGTATCAATGACCAAGGATGATTTCCCAAATATTAATGTGTTAGACTATGGAAGAAGGAGCAGCTCTTTGTGGCTATACCAATAACTTCAGTTAGCTGAATTCTAAGGTACTCTCTGTAGCAAATCTCAGTGGGGAAAAAAAAAAAAAAAAAAAGGGGGTCCAGCACTGCCTTTAAATTGCTTTCTCAGTTGATTGATGATGTCCCAGAAGAAAATATCATATTCAGCAAAGTCTTCCTAACCCCAGAAGTCTAGCAAAGATCCTTAGTATCTTGCCACATAGGAAGAGGAGGAGATATTGAACTGTATATGGCCTTTGGAGCTTCTGGATTCTTGGAACTGTGCAGACAAGACAGGAACTGGAACACTGAGCCTTTCCTGTATCCAGCCACACAGTGAGCTGGGAGAAGTTATCTGATGAGCTAAATGAAATGCATGTGCACTGCTGGTGGCTAATAAAATATCAAACATGCAAATACTGTTGATACATGGCAGCATTAAATTGCAAACACATGCCACAGTAAAGGGCGTGCAGTAGCTAATAAATGTAAACTATTAATCCAGTTCTTCAATAAATAAAGCCACAAATCATGCCAAGACTTACCGTGAGTGCTGCAGAGCATAACAGCAACTGTTCTATTTCTGTTCAGGAAAAATAATCATGACAGTGACAAAAAAAAAAATTGCCAGGAAAGCACACTGAGATGAAATAACAATATTAATAATAATCTTGTTTCCTCTTTAACAGTAGGTAAAAAGATCTTTGTTAGAGATGAGGGAAATATTTTTACAGGCTTCTACTGTAAGCTTGACTTTTATTCTTTTCATAATTCTTTCTGCAATGTCCCTGCCACGTAGAAGGCTTTGAGGCAGGAAAATCAGGAGCTTTCACTCCTGCATTCATCACAATACGTATCTTTATACAACTTTTAACCATTCCAGTCTCAAAATGCTTTGAAAAAATAAAACGGGGCAAAAAGCCCACATGAAAAACCAACAAACAAACAAACAAACAACAAAACAAAGGCTAAGCAGTTCCCCTATTTTTTTGTGTAGACCCTAAAGGAGGGTCAGCTTTCTGAGTGCCAGCACTATACACTTTCCAATAGATCCCTGTGTGCAGTCCTGCTAACTGTGGAGCTCTGGCCAAGAACCTGAGGGTTTGTGCCTGCTGTCATTGAAGTTCAAAGGCATCTTCAGCTTGAGGGTAATTATGCAAGATCAGCTCTTTGGAGATGGGGCCTGTGCTGGCAGTCTTTCTGTGACTTAACATCCTGGTGCTCATAAGGTCTTGGCAGGAAACAAACTCGGCTCCTCTTTACTCAAGGAACTGAGACAATGGGGGTGAGAACAAAGAATTTCAGTCAAATAGTACTTCTGAACAACGAGACAACATTTTCACACAGAGCTAAGCAGTGAGCTTAATTAAATGCAACACATATTTACTTACCGAAAAATCCTGCTTCATTAACATAAACATATAGGAGAGCATCAGCGCGTGACAGCCCATAGGGCACTGGGGGAAATCTGTTTTGTGTTTTGTACATCAATCAAGTGATTCATAGACATGGTATTTGCAACTGATGGCTGCCTGAATGGAGTCTAGTGATTTTTATACCAGGGCACGCCACTAAAAACCGCTCATTAATAGATAATCAGCTTCTACTGATCAGCTCCTCGGCTGCATTCCAAAGCATCTGTTTCGTCTGTTTTGTGATTTAGAGCTGCTTAGTGTGATGAAAGCAGTTTTGTGTTATTTCTTTACTCATTAACCTTGTTATACTATTTCACCCTCAGCAGTGATTTTTTTTTTTTTTAAGGAAAGATGATAAAAAGCAAGTGAAAAATAGCCTAGCCCACTAACCAGCTCATTATTTCATTATGTTTCTGCTAACAATGCTATAGCAAGAGCAATAATATTTGTAAAGAAAAAGACTCATGATAAGAATTACTTTTTTAACCAAACTGAAAAGTTTATCCCCAGATTTCTTATACTTCCTGTGACTTCAAGGGGAATTTTTTTTTTTTCTTACTAATGTTACACAATAGAATGAATGGGAAATTAGTAGGTTAAAAAAATGGCTTGCGGGAATAAAATTCTTACTCAAGGCATGTAAAAAATGTTCATCGTTTGCTTTTCAGAGTGGCATTCCAAAAGTTGCTTTAAGCTTTTTAATTCACTGCTTGGTAATATACTTCAAAATGCAGGGATTTTTTTGGAAGGACCTAGCTGTGTCTGCAGACATATGGTGGCTTCCAGCCCTGCTTGACATCACTGCACCTGAAGCTATTCATGGCCAAATCACTCATGTAGCATCTATAAGCTGTTTGTATATTTCAATGTGGAGGTGAAGTAGCCAAGGGCTAATCACACATAAATCAGGTTTGCCACTTGTGTTTTAAAATGTCTTATTTTCAGGCCTTATTAAACCTGACACAATGATAGGTGGAAAGGAGAGAGAGGACTAAATAAATAAAGCAAAAGTAAGGTTTGGGCAAAAGAAAAAAAAACAAACCACCAAACAAAAAAACCCCAAAAAAGCTCTCAGGCCAGTTTGCTGTAGCTTTAATTTGTTTATTTTAAAATCTTAACCACTAAAAACCTAATCTATAGCTGACATACAAATTATAGCCCTAAAGGTATTGCGTGCAGGGCTCTGAAAAGCACTTACTTATCCTCTCTGCCCCTTATTTATTTCCAGGTTGCTTTAGCTCTGAGGATTAGGCAGCCACCACAAGGTTATTTATTTGCTGAACAAGATCTGCATAGCTCAGTAGCATTCCAGGATCTCCAGGGTTTACTCATCCAAAGCAGATGCCATGGTGCTATCAGTGCTCTGGTTTGTTGATAACCCACTAGCTCTCTTCTGACCAAGCTGTGATTCTTGGCCCATTTCCCAGGATGTTGGCCCAAATGGCAGCTTGCCTCTCTGGGAGATGCCATGTTCTGAATACGTTTGCCCTTGCTCTGAGGGGAAGTACCCACAGTCAGCTTATAGAATCATAGAATCATAGAATGGTTTAGGTTGGAAGAGACCTCCAAGATCACCCAGTTCCAACCCCCCGCCATAGGCAGGGACATCTCCCACAAGACCTCATCCAGCCTGGCCTTGAACACCTCCAGGGAGGTAGAAGATCAGTTCAGCCTTCATCCCATACTCACACATTTCCATGCACAGGGAGAGGATGTACAGGAACTGGATCCCTCTTCAATATCTTCTGGAATCATAGACTTGTTCCTCACAAACAAGCCTGTCAGGCTCCTGCCTCATACCTTATTATCACAGTAATCATACTGAAATATTTATATTCTCAAGCTACTGGAACTTCTATTATTAGGATCTGACAAACTCTATTTTAGTGAAATACTGCCCAGGCACCTTCCTGGCAGTGCAGTTCTGTAAGTGGGCAAGGTTTAGAATAGGCTGTTAAAACAAAAGCACAGGAGACCAGTGACAAGTGGCATCTCACTGGGGTCAGTGCTGGCACCAGTCCTGTTTAATATCTTTGTCAGCAACATGGACAGAGGAATCGAGTGCACTCTCAGCAAGTTTGCAGATGACCCCAAGCTGTGTGGCACAGTCGACTTGCCCGAGGGCAGGGATCCATCCAGAGGGACCTGACAGGCTGGAGAGGGGTGCCCAGGCCAACCTCATGAAATTTAACAAGGCCAAGTGTAAGGTCCTGCACCTGCATCGGCACAATCCCAAGCACAAATACAGGCTGGTCGGTTAATGGCTGAGAGCAGCTCTGAGGAAAAGGACCTGGGGGTCTGGGGTGACAAAAAGCTGAACATGAGGCAGCAGTGTGCACATCAGGCCCAGACAGCAACTGTGTGCTGGGCTGCAGCAAGAGCAGCATTGCCAGCAGGGCAAGGGAGGGGATTCTTCTCCTTTACTCTGCTCTCGTCAGACCCCACCTGCAGTACTGTGTGCAGTTCTGGAGCCCCCAGCACAAGAAGGACATGGAACTGTTGGAGAGAGTCCAGAGGAGGCCATGAAGATGCTCAGAGGGCTGGAGCAGTGCTGCTATGAGGACAGGCAGAGAGAGTTGGGGCTCTTCAGCCTGGAGAAGAGAAGGCTTTGAGGAGACCTTAGAGTAGCCTTCCAGTATCTGAAAGGGGCCTACAGGAGAGCTGGGGAGGGAATATTGACAAGGTCTGGTAATGACAAGATGAGGAGGAATGGGTTTAAACTGGTGGAGGAGAGATTTAAATGGGATGTTAGGAAGAAGTTCTTTCCATTGAGGGTGGTGAGACACTGGCACAGGTTGCCCAGGGAGGTTGTGGCTGCTCCTTCCCTGGAGGTGTTCAAGGGCAGGTTGGATGAGGCCTTGAGTGACCTGTTCTAGTGGGAGGTGTCCCTGCCTATGGTGGGGGGTTGGAACTGGATGGTGTTTGAGATCTCTTCCAACCTACACCATTCTAAGATTCTATGATTCTATGAATGAGAAATATCAGTAAACCCTTTTCAACAACAGACAGAGAACAAATTCCACAGCAGGATCATTGCCTCAGCAGATTTCAGAGATGTGAGGCTCTCAATAAACGTACCTGGCACATGATCCTCTTACTTTTCTATCAGTTACACTTTCTGGGAAATGAATGCGAAATCAATGATTTCACATGTTGGGTTTTCTTTCTCATTAGTGATTATTCATGACCCCTATGTAAATTAAATCAGGCTTTGTTTTTAAAACAGCCTTATTTGCCCAAGGCTGGGATATGCTGACTACAAGTCTGCTGCAGCCTGGAGCAGCTTTCTTCAAGAGCCACCTGGGACCACGAGAGCTTATTTTTTCCAGCTGACGTAATCTTGGAGATGCTTCTGCACTGCAGGTTCTACCTTTGATGTTGAACAGATTTTACCCTTGTGGCTTTGAATTCTGAGAGAAACCTTCTTAAAATGGAATTCTCATAACCGGGATTAATCAGCAGTTGATCAAAATACTTTCTGCCTATTGGTTTAAACAGCAGTCTAAAGACACAGTTAAAACATCTTGTACCAATGAGTCAAGTTCAGGTACAGAACCAGCCACCCTCTAGTGGCTCTGTGCATCATTTCAACTTATGTGTTTAGTTTTCACAGCGACCTAAGAAGTATCTCCACATAAGTGAACCAGTTTACTGTATTCTGAAACCAAATCTCTTCTCATATAGAAAACAATAATTTAAAAAAGTATTTACCTACTTATCACTGAGAAGAACAATCTGCATCAGCATAAACAGATGCTTTGCATGCAAAATCATTTGCAACTGCTACCCTTTTTATATTTTTCTCTTCACAGAGGAAATGAGACATTTCAATAGTTGTAAGGTCACAAACTCCTTTTTGGTTCAAGCTGTGATTTATTGTTCAGAGTTTGAGTAGAGAAAAATGCAACATTTTATCTCTGGATACAATCCAAATATCTCAAAGCAAGTTTAATTGTTTTGATCACTATTAATGAGCTAAACATCACATGCAGTTTCGCTGCCTTGACTTCATTGGGGTCCATGGAGTTAGGGCAGAATGACAACTAGGTATTTCTCACCTACAGGGGCATGGTGTTCAGCAGGGTTAGGTGTGATTTTTCTCCATCCACAGGATATTTGCAACATCATTCATTATAGGATTTACAATGACAAATGGTACATGCAAAATGTAGGATAAAGTAAAGAATCATAGAATCATAGAATGATTTCGGTTGGAAGAGACCTCAAAGATCATCCAATTCTAACCCCCTGCCATAGGCAGGGACTCCTCCCACTAGATCAGGATGCTCAAGACTTCATCCAGCCTGGCCTTGAACACTTCCAGGGAGGGAGCAGACACAACCTCCCTGGGCAACCCATTCCAGTGTCTCACCACCCTCACTGTGAAGAACTTCCTCCTAACATCCCATTTAAATCTCCCCTCTGCCAGTTTAAACCCATTACCCCTTGTCTTGTCATTACAAGACCTTGTGAATAGTCCCTCCTCAGCTCTCCTGTAGGCCCCTTTCAGGTACTGGAAGGCTACTTTAAGGTCTCCTCAAAGCCTTCTTTTCTCCAGGCTGAAGAGCCCCAACCCTCTCTGCCTGTCCTCATAGCAGAGGTGCTGCAGCCCTCTGATCATCTTCGTGGCCCTCCTCTGGACTCTCTCCAGCAGTTCCATGTCCTTCTTGTGTTTGGGGGCTCCAAAACTGTACACAGTACTCCAGATGGGGTCTGACAAGAGAAGAGCAAAAGGGCAGAATCCCCTCCCTTGCCCTGCTGGCAATGCTGCTCTTGATGCAGCCCAGCACACAGTTGCTGTCTGGGCTGCATGTGCACACTATTGGCTCATGTTGAGCTTCTCATCTACCCAGGCTCCCAGGTCCTTTTCCTCAAGGCTGCTCTCCAGCTACTCACCACCCAGCCTGTATTTGTGCTTGGGATTGCGCTGACGCAGGTGCAGGACCTTACACTTGGTATGTGGAATAAGATGTTAAAGTAGACAAAATGCAAGCCTGGGAGGTGTTTTTAAAGCAGTACAGTTAGTTTGCATCAGTTTCATGCCTAATTTTTTTCCCCTCAAAGATTTTCTGATAGTGTCCATGTGTGACCCAGAAAGATTCATATAATCAGAATGGACTGTCTCTCTGCATCAGACTTACAGGGCACTGGATGCAGAATGAAAGCACTGGAGGAAAGTCTTCCAAATACCACATAGTGACTTAGACTACAAATTTCTGAGGTGCCAAGGTGCTATTTGTCCTTGTCTATGGTAGCCTCACCTGGACCCAAAGTTTCAGTGAAAGTCATTGTTGCTTTCATTCTAGTGTGCCACAGCTAGCTTTTGAAAATGAGATCTAAGCTCTTAAATCACTTATACAATTGCAATGATTTATCTGCAATGGAAGCAAAGAAACAATAAAAAAAAAAAAAAAAAAGAAAGAAAAGGAAGAAGTATCACCTATGTGTCTAAAAAACTATCTTCTTTTAAAGTCTCATTTAATCTCTTTGACTATGACCAGGAAGGCTGATGCTTTGTATCTTTGCCAAAATTCTCAAGAAAATGTCATAGAATCATAGAATTAGTCAGGGTTGGAAGAGGCCAGAAGGATCATCTAGTTCCAACTCCCCTGACATGCCCAGGGACACCCTACCCTAGATCAGGCTGCCCACAGCCTCATCCAGCCTGGCTGCAAACACCTCCAGGGATGTGTCCCCACCACACCCCTGGGAAACCCATTCCAGGCTCTCACCACTCTCATGGTGAAGGACTTCCTCCTCACATCCAATCTGAATCTCCCCAGCTCCAGCTTTGCTCCATTCAATGCTGCTTTGATTCATTGCACTAAACCCACATAAGACTGAACAAGCTGATATGGTTAAGTGAATGTAAAGGAAAAGTGTAATCTTTGGTCTCATCTGGCATCACCAAACAAGTGAGTCAAAACACAATTCCTGTCACAGATACATGGAATAGGTTAGGATGTAAGTAACATTAAAATGTTGTGACATTTTAAACCAACACAAGCAGAGATAAAGCCTGGAGTTGAGGAGGCTCAGGGCAGGCCTTATTGCTCTCTACAACTACCTGCAGGGAGGTTGTAGCCAGGTGGGGGTTGGTCTCTTCTTCCAGGCAACCAGTGACAGAACAAGGGGACACAGTCTCAAGATGCACCAGGGTAGGCTTAGGGTGGTTGTTAAGAAGTTCTTCACAGAAAGAGTGATTGTCATTGGAATGTGCTGCCCTCAAAGGTGGTGGAGTCACAATCCCTGGAGGTGTTTAAAAGGAGACTGGATGAGGCACTTCTTAGTGCCATGGTTTAGTTAATTAGAAGGTGTTTAGTGACAGGTTGGGCTCAATGATCTCCAAGGCCTTTTCCAACCTGTTTAGATCTGTGGTTCTGTGATTTAGGTACTTATTTTCAGGATGAGAGTAAAAAGCTGCCTTAGCTTTCATCTGATAAGCTAATTGAAATTAAAATAAGCACAATTAAAATTAACTAATTGGTCTACCAGCTATAAAGGCATGCCACAGTGGGGCAGCCAGGCAGAGCAACACAGTCAGTGTTGCAACAACGTTAATCAGCATCTGGGCAGCTCAGACTTTTAAGCGGTTTACAAGACACCTTCTCTCATTATCCCTTTCTCAAGGAAAATGCCACATCTTCAAATATTTGACTGGACTATAAATATACCAGATGGAAAAATGAGCTTCAAACAGTGGTGTCTCCACATCAGGAATAGCTCTCAAGAAAGCCGTCTCTGTTTCAGTCACATTTCTTGCTGTGGTTTGAAGTGGCACATTTTCTTCCTGTTCTTGTGTTGCCTGCCCTTCAGACTGATGTGCCATTAACAGTAATGGTTTCTGTCACTTTTTCTACACTGTTTTGTCTAGGATGGTGCCTCTTTTGTTTCAAATGGCTGTAGGAAGCAAATGATATGCTATCACTCTTCATTATTGCTCTTCCAGTAATGCATGCATTACTGCCTTGATTTTTAAACCACAACTTCTTTTGGTCATGCCTGTTTTAAATCATCAATGCAGGAAAAATATTATAACATAGTTAGGAGGAAGGACAATGTTTGGTGATTGTCCCACTCTACTCCACTCTGGAGAGACCCTGCCTGGAGTACTGCGTCCAGTTTTGAAGTCTCTTGGTCTTGCTGGCTAGATTCAGAGTAAAACCACTAAAACGGCTAACCCTTTCTCCTATCATTAATCTCTCTGATCTTCAGCTTATCTGCAGCATCAAGAGGTGGTGAGATAAAGCTGGGAAAGGGGGGAAAGGTGGTAGGAGGGTTTGGTTACCCTCTTCTGGGCATTTTGGTCTCCGGGAGGGGTGTGGTGTCTGTATTACCTTTTTTACTGTATATTTCTGTAAATATCTGTTATATCTTGTAAATATTTCCTTGTATATTTGCATTGCTGTAAATATAAAGCTTCATTTATTAACTTCCAGTGCATTTTTCTGAGTTTTAGCCAGGGTTTAAAAAGGTGGGGGGGGGCAGGTCACTGCAAACCCACTACAAGTCTCTATTACAAAAGGGATGTGGACATGCTGGAGCATGTCTAGAGAAGGTCCACGAGGATGCTCAGGGGGCTGGAGCACCTCTTCTATAAGGACAGACTGAAAGAGTTGGGGCTGTTCAGTTTGCAGAGGAGGAGGTTTCCAGGTGACCTTATTGTGGCCTTCCAGGGGGCCTACAAGAAAGCTGGGGAGGGACATTTTAGGCTATCAGATAGTGACAGGACTAGGGGGAATGGAGAAAAGCTGGAGGTGGGGAGATTCAGATTGGATGTGAGGAGGAAGTTCATCAGCATGAGTGTGATGAGGCCCTGGAATGGGTTGCCCAGGGGGGTGGCTGGGGCCACTTCCCTGTAAGTGTTTAAGGGCAGGCTGGATGAGGCTGTGGCCAGCCTGATGTAGGGTAGGGTGTCCCTGCCCATGTCAGGGGGATTGGAACTAGATGATCCTTGTGGTCCCTTCCAACCCTGACTGATTCTATGATTCTATGTTTAGCAGCTTTGCAGTCTTACTGTGCAGTTTTTCTATTCCTTTCCCTGACAGTATTATCTGCACTTGCAAGCTTCCACACTTTGTCATGTTCAGAATTTTCAGCAGGATTTGTCAACATAGGAATGGACCATGCCTTTACCATTTTTCTCCAGTTCTCATCTTGAAAACACCATAAACTTACTTGAAATTTGAAGATTCAAAGAGGTGTTTAATAAAAAAGCATCGGACTTAGCTTTAATATTGAAAAACAGCTGTACAATTAAATGAGAGCCCATTCTGAGCATCATCTCCCTTCATCCAATACCACTCACTGTATTGCTTTCTTTTAGGAACAACACCAGCTACACTGAAATGCTCATTTTCTCCCACACCCCCAGCACTCCTGTGCAAGCCACATGCCAGTATGGAGGAGCTCAGTAACAAGCCTCTGTTAAATGATAGCATTGGGAACCTAATCTGCCACTGAATGAGCAGGATCTGAGATACTTAAGATGGAAGGACAACACAGCACAGCACCAGCAATCTAAGAGGTTCC
>VWZI01016727.1:682276-704458 GCA_013396835.1 Psilopogon haemacephalus | reverse complement strand
TTTTTTTTTTTTTTTGGGTTTTGGTCAAGCCTTCTCATCTCAGAATTCATTTCCAGTCAATAAGTCTTCAGCTGCACTTTTCCATAGCGCTGAGCCCTCGGAGGGCAGGCTTAGGCAGAAAGGCAGCGAGCAGAGGCGATGGCAGCTACGGACAGCAGAAAGACCAAAAAAAAACCCTGGGAGAAGCAGCACAAAAGCTTGCTGTTCCTGCCCATAGTGGTATCTGCTCCTACTCCCACCTCATTAATTGCTGGTTTTCCTGATTACAGGAGCAGCTTTTTCTGCTGCCGAGATGTGCGGCGCCCTGCCATTTGCATATGCAAACTGCCACGCCAACAATGGACCAGTTGCACAGCCCCTCAGAGAGCAACAATGTGGAGGATTTATGACACGTATGTGGCAACAGGCAGGGAGGGGACTCTGAGGAGGTGGCCACGCACAGCAGCTCCTGAAGGCCTTTCCAGTGGTTTTTGTTTTTTGTTTGTTTTTGGGTTTTTTTTTTCTGATAAATAACCCTTCAGGCAATTTCCTGAACTAAAAAAATTTAACATCAGTGGATTACTGATACTGGATTTGGAAAACCGAGAGAACTGAAGATGTGTGGGATTCTGATTTGCAGGCAGGGGCATGCATGCCTGCTCGTTAGACTTTAGTGAGGTCTCTGATCACACACTGTTCTGCCAAAAGATCATAGAGTCATGGAATCATAGAATGGTTTAGGTTGGAAGGGTGCTCAAAGCTCAGCCAGTTCCAACCCCCCTGTGCCATAGGCATGGACACCTCTCACTAGATCAGGTCGCTCAAGACCTCATCCAGCCTGGCCTTGAACACCTCCAGGGAGGGAGCAGCTACAACCTTCCTGGGCAACCTGTGCCAGTGTCTCACCACCCTCACTGTGAAGAACTTCCTCCTAACATTCAGTTTAAATCTCCCCTCTGCCAGTTTAAACCCATTCCTCCTTGTCCTGTCATTACAAGACCTTGTGAACAGTCCCTCCCCAGCCCTCCTGTAGCCCCCTTCAGATACTGGAAGGCTACTCCAAGGTCTCCTCAAAGCCTTCTCTTCTCCAGGCTGAAAAGCCCCAACTCCCTCAGCCTGTCCTCATAGCAGAGCTGCTGCAGCCCTGTCAGCATCTTCGTGGCCTCCTCTGGACTCTCTCCAGCAGTTCCATGTCCTTCCTGTGCTGGGGGCTCCAGAACTGCACACAGTACTGCAGGTGGGGTCTGACGAGAGCAGAGCAAAGGGGCAGAATCCCTTCCCTTGCCCTGCTGGTAATGCTCCTATTAATGCAGCCCAGCACACAGTTGCTGTCTGGGCTGTGTGTGCACACTGTGGCCACATGTGCACACTGAATGACACTTACAGATCATCTGGATCCAAATCCCTGCCATGGGCAGGGACATCTTCCATGCAATTAGGCTGCTCAAAGCCCCATCCAACCTGGCCTTTGCATACATGATTAAAAACCACCCTACTGAAGAATAGCTATGTGAGATGTAGTTTAATGAGTGTCTGGAGTACTGTGGCCAGTCCTGGGCCATTCAGTTCAAGAAAGACATAGAACTGCTTGAGAGAGTCCAGCACAGAGCCACAGAGATGGCAAAGGGAGTGGAACAGCTCTCTTAGAAGGAGAGACTGAGGGAGCTGGGGCTGTGGGGCTGGGAGAGGAGGAGACTGAGAGGTGACCTCATGAATGTTGATAAAGATGTGCAGGTGAGTTCCAGGAGGCTGGAGCCAGGCTCTGCTGGGTGATGCCCAGTGACAGGACAAGGGGCAATAGGGGGAAGTTGAGGCACAGGAATTCCATGGAAACATGAGGAGGAATTTTTTCCCTGTGAGGGTGACAGAACCCTGGAGCAGGCTGCCCAGTAGGGTTGTGGATTCTCCCTCTCTGGAGATACTGAAAACCTGCCTGGATGTGTTCCTGTGTGATCTGGTCTAGGTGATCTTGCTCTGGCAGGGGCATTGGATTGGATGAGCTTTCCATGTTCCTTCCACCCCCTGTGATTCTGTGAATACCTGCAAGGGCTGCACCTTCTGGGAGTAGTTGTCAGTCTTTTTAACTATTCATTGATGGCCTACACAATGTTGTGAGATCTTGGTCAGCAGAACTGGCACATGGCACTGAAATCAAGCACCAGAGAAAGCAGCGAAGAGAATTTGCTGTTGTTCTGAGCTCTGCTAAATGGCAACAGCCCTACTGGATGCTGCAGAAAACTCAGATGGAAATCAGAGATACAGGTGATGCTGGAAGGACAGAGGACTACTTTGAAAATCAATTTCCCATCAGGAAGCTGAAGAGTCCATTCAAATAAGCACCTGAACACAAGTCTGTGGCACAAGGTGCAAATGGAAGTATTGAGTGCAAGGAATTGATTTAGCTACAGCACCACTCACTCCTGAGACCAGGGCTATGTGCAGTGCTGATTCCCCCTTCTCCAGGTCTCTCCATTTCCTTGCAGATCAGGTAGAGTTAGGATATTGTTAGACTCAGTGCTCTTAAATGTCTTTTCCAACCAAAGCAACTCTATGATCAAAGTGGTAGCAGTTTGGAAAATAACTCTTGTAAGTGTGAGCCAAGGCAAAACTGCACATCCAGGTCAGGGTGGATAACCATTACCCTTCCTGACCCTGCAACTGGGTTTTAACCAGTTGGACACTGGCCAGGGCCATAAGATTTGAAGCATCCCACTAAGGCAGCTTTATTCTTTTTTTTTTCATTTAAGCTTTCTGCCACTAAGTACAGAAGTCATGAAGGAAGGTTTCCCCCATGCACAGAGACATCATCATTTGGCTTCTGATCTTAGGAAAAGATACAGATGTCACTCTTAACTTCATTTCCTAAAGACACTGAGACACAGGCACCATGTGTCTCTGTATCCAGCTATTGTTAAAATCATAGAATCATAGAATCAGTCAGGGTTGGAAAGGACCACAAGGATCAGGCAGTTCCTACCCCCCTGCCATGCCCAGGGACACCCTACCCTAGAGCAGGCTGCCCACAGCCTCAGCCAGCCTGGCTGCAAACACCTCCAGGGATCTGACCCCAACCACATCCCTGGGCAACCCCTTCCAGGCTCTCACCACTCTCATGCTCAACAACTTCCTCCTCACATCCAGTCTGAATCTCCCCACCTCCAGCTTTGCCTGAAATTGTGCCAGGAGATATCAGGAGATTAGGTTGGACATTAGGGAATACATCTTTGCTGCATGAGTGGTCAGGCATTGGAGGAGGCTGCCCAGGGAGGTAGTGGAGTCACCATCCCTGGAGGTGTTCAAAAAAACGTGTGGACATGGCTCTTCAGGACATGGTTTAAAGGCCATGCTGGCGTTAGCTTGAAGAATGGACTCAATGATCTTAGAAGTCTTTTCCAACCAGTATAATTCCATGATTCCGATATATCCTATGACACTATTAACAGTGCTTCCTGGCAGCCTGGAAACACCATTTTCCCAGGCATTTCTCTCTTCTTTATTCCCAAGGATGACACAACAGCAAGCAGTCCTTACAGCATAATGTTACTCGACATTGGCAGAGGGGAGATTTGAATGGGATGTTAGGAAGAAATTCTTCACAGTGAGGGTGGTGAGGCACTGGAACAGGTTGCCCAGGGAGGTTGTGGCTGCTCCCTCCCTGGAGGTGTTCAAGGCCAGGCTGGATGAGGTCTTGAGCATCCTGATCTAGTGGGAGGTGTCCCTGCCTGTGGCAGGGTGTTGGAACTGGATGATCTTTGAGGTCTCTTCCAACCTAGACCATTCTATGATTCTATGATTATTATTGGCTTTCTCTTGCTAACTCTAAGTCCACTGACATAATTTGAAAACAAAATCTGTATTTTCTGTTTGAGCCAAACCTCAGAGGTGAAAGGTTTGCAAAATCTAATGCTGTTAAAGTGTATTCAAAATGCAAATAATAGAATCATAGAATGGTTTAGGTTGGAAGGGACCTCAAAGCTCAGCCAGTTCCAACCCCCCTGTGCCATAGGCAGGGACACCTCCCACTAGAACAGGTCGCTCAAGGCCTCATCCAGCCTGGCCTTGAACACCTCCAGGGAAGGAGCAGCCACAACCTCCTGGGCAACCTGTGCCAGTGTCTCACCACCCTCACTGCAAACAACTTCCTCCTAACATCCAGTTTCAATCTCCCCTCTGCCAGTTTAAATCCATTCCTCCTGATCCTGTCATTAAAATACCTTGTCAATAGTCTCTCCCCAGTCTTCCTTCCCCCTTTCAGACATTGGAAGGCTACTATAAGGTCTCCTGGCAGCCTTCTCTTCTGCAGGCTGCAGAACCCCAGCTCTGTCAGCCTGTCCTCATAGCAGAGCTGCTGCAGCACTCTCAGCATCTTGGTGGCCTCCTCTAGACTGGCTCCAACAGTTCCATGTCCTTCTTGTGTCGGGGGCTCTAGAAGTGCTCAAGGAGCAGAAAACTCTTTATTTTCCTAGCACAGAGATGACAAACCCCTAGAAACAAGTGTTGGTAGAGCTGATTTGTTTGTTTTAAGGCCACGGGCCAGTCTCTTTGCACCTAAGAATTTCACACTGGAGGATGCTTTCCCAATAAACAGGTTTAACATCTTCAGCTGGTAAAGGGCTCCTCACACACAGGCAAAATGCTTTGATTTGGGCAAATCCTGGCTACATCTCTGACCTTTAGCGTGAGTACGATCTGGCAGCACTTCTGCAGCAGCCCTGTGGCACAGCAAGTACATCTTCCTTTAAATATTTTAAGTGGAAAAATCCTCCGGGGGATTAAGTAGGACAAACATGTTTACGATTATTCAGCAGTTGTAGACTGCTGAAGCAGGGATGTCAGCTGTACAAGGCATTCCTGCAGGGAATAAAAAACAAAAACAAAAAAAAAAAAAAAACCCAAACCCAGACACCTTTCAGATGGCCTCATCCATCCCCCCCACCCTGAATGCAAATGTCTGCTGCAGCTGCACCTAGGCAAAAAAGCACCCAAAACCCAACATGGAATACACTCAGCCTCCAAAGCAATGGATGGCAAGGGGTTAAGGGTCAGCAGAAAAAAAGTTCTGCTCACAGTAGTTCTTTGCTCTTCAGTGCTTTTTAACGTTTTGGAAAGGTGAAGCAAACCTACTTCTTAAAGTCCCAGTGCAAAGCCTCCCTGCATCGCATCCCTTCTGAGCAGGGCAGGGGTGACTGCTGTGTTACAGGCTGACAGGGCTTGTGCCTCTGATGTGACATGGGGCTTCTCGACAGGTCTTGCTCTCACTGTCCCTTGGTGCCTGCAGAGATGCTCCTCGGCTCAGCACCAGCCTTGGCACTGGGCTGACTGGGCCCTGCCAGTTGTCTGCTTGGGCTGGTCTGTGCTTCAAGGTCACCTGCAGCTGCCAGCACACCTGCAGTTGTCCCATACTGGGCTACACACCATGAGCCCAAAGGATCTGGGCCACCGAGCTGCCTGAATCACCCCCTGCTGCTGCCAGTGGCAAAGTGCCTCTAGCAGGTATCACTGCTCTCACTTGGCACCCAGCTAAGTGCCAAGCCGGTGTCTTGCCACGGCAGCTTTACACAGGACATAAGTCAAAGCCGGGGCTTGCTTTTCTACCCCCGAACATCCCATATTAGTCGGCTGTTAAGGAAGGCAAGCACCATCTAACAGCGGCGGTGTTGCAGCAATGACACTGTGCCCCCTGCAGTTTCCAGGGGATATGCTCCTCTCCTCCTTCCCTCCTCAGCTGCCGGGCACAAGGCTGGCTCACTAAAATCCCTGAGTTTCAGCCCAAACAAAGCCTACCCTGCGAGGGTGCTGGTTCTGGCAAGCAGCAAGGATACGAACACCTGGGCAGAGAGGAGCTCAGCATCTCATTACCTGCTGGTCACTGCTCTGAAGGCACTCAGCAGAATCTCTCTCTCAGTGCAAAGATGTGTTTTCAGGTGGTGTCCTCTTCCCTCTAGAAGCTTATCCTCCATCCTTTCCCCACTACCAGTTAGGCCACAAACACCTGCCTGCTGGAGAGGGTCCAGAGAAGGGCAACAAAGCTGGTGAAGCACCTGGAGAACAGGTCTGGCGAGGAGCAGCTGAGGGAGCTGGTGGTGTTTAGGCTGGAGGAGGCTGAGAGGAGACCTCATTGCTCTCTACAAATCCCTTAAAGGAGGCTGAAGTAAGCTGGGGGTTGATCTCTTTTCTCTAGTATCAAGTGATGGGACAAAAATCAAACGTTGTGCCAGGGGAGGTTTAGATTGGGTATCAGGGTTAGGAATGGGTATTGGAGAGGGTTGGGGTGGTCTATTAGTAGAGTGGTACCAATGATTCCATAACCTCCTAGTTTAAGTAGGAGGGCTGCAAGAAGTATGGAGCCAGTGACTGGGGCTTCTACATGGGCTTTGGGGAGTCATAGGTGGAGCCTGTACAGGGGAGGTTTACTATAAATGCTAGGAAGAGAGTGGTCAGGCACTGGGACAGGTTGCCCAGGGAGGTGGTGGAGTCACTGTCCCTAGAGGTGTTCAAAACACGTGTAGACATGGCACTTGGAGACATGGTTTACTGACAGTGGGGGTGTTTGATGGTTGTACTTGTTGATATTAGAGGTCTTTTCCAATCAAACCAATTCCACAGTTCTGTGATTTCCATGTTGTCAGACCAGCTCCAGCTCCAGCTCCTGCAGAGCCAGAACTGCTCCTCAAAGATCCCTCCTGCTGTGCTGCCCACTGGTCAGGGTGGGTTGCTGTCACCAGGGCACAGCTCAGGCTGAGGACTTGCATGGCAGGGCTAATAAACACTCTGCAACCCCACAGCTGACATGCTCCTGACTGCCTAAGCACCACCCCAACTCGTTTTCACACCCACAGTTAAGCTGCTCACAGCAATCCCATAATATTAACACTGCAAACAGTGTTATTAACACTGTTGCAAATAACAGACAAGGCAAATTAAATCATAGAATCAGTCAGGGTTGGAAGGGACCACAAGGATCAGCCAGTTCCAACCCCCCTGCCATGCCCAGGGACACCCTACCCTAGAGCAGGCTGCCCACAGCCTCAGCCAGCCTGGCTGCAAACACCTCCAGGGATGTGGCTGCAAACACCTCCAGGGATGTGGCTGCAAACACCTCCAGGGATGTGGCTGCAAACACCTCCAGGGATGTGGCTGCAAACACCTCCAGGGATGTGGCTGCAAACACCTCCAGGGATGTGGCTGCAAACACCTCCAGGGATGTGGCTGCAAACACCTCCAGGGATGTGGCTGCAAACACCTCCAGGGATGTGGCTGCAAACACCTCCAGGGATGTGGCTGCAAACACCTCCAGGGATGTGGCTGCAAACACCTCCAGGGATGTGGCTGCAAACACCTCCAGGGATGTGGCTCCAACCACCTCCCAGGCTTGTTAGCCTGGCACACAAAATATTGCTCAGCTCAGCACTGACCTTGTATGTCTGGTAGGTATTTCTGCTCCTGGTCTATCTCAGTGCTGAAGATGGCAGAGGTCAGCCCCCCCGAGCAGCCTGGCACGCTGCTCCCGCTCCACATCGCGGTTAGCAAACAGACTGAGGGAGCTGCTCTGAGCCACAGCCACTTGAGCTGGGTGGAGAAAAACAGAGCACAGAGACAAGCATCACCATTCCCTTTCTGGCTGCCTTTGGGGCACAAATAGCTCTTTGCCTTCCGTGCAGCAAATGCAGGGCAAAAGCAGGTGCTGAGGTGAGTGCTCTGCAGGCAGCTTTGTAAACACACACAGCAGAAACAAGTTGAAGGAATAAAAAGAACCCCAAAAAACAGACCTAGACAAGCTGGAGAGATGGTTACAAGCCAACCTCAGGAGGTTCAACAAGATCAAGTGCAAGGTCCTGCAGGTGGGTCGAGGCAATCCCAAGCACAAATCCAGGCTGGGCAGTGACTGGCTGGAGAGCAGCCCTGAGGAGAGGAACTTGGGGGTGCTGGTGGAGGAGAAGCTCAACATGAGCCAGCAGTGTGCACCTGGCAGCCCAGAAAGCCAAGCAGAGTCTGGGCTGCAGCAGGAGAAGTGTGGCCAGCAGGGCCAGGGAGGTGATTCTCCTCCTGTACTCTGCTCTGCTGAGACCCCACCTGGAGTACTGCATCCAGTTCTGGAGCCCCTGGGACAAGAGGGATGTGGAGACGCTGGAGTGTGTCCAGAGAAAGGCCACGAGGATGCTCAGAGGGCTGCAGCACCTCTGCTATGAGGACAGACTGAAAGAGTTGGGGCTGTGCAGTTTGGAGAAGAGGAGGCTCCCAGGTGACTTTCTTGTGGCCTTCCAGTATCTGAAGGGGCCTACAGAAAAGCTGGGGAGGAACTTTTTGGGCTCTCAGGTAGTGACAGGACTAGGGGGAATGGAGCAAAGCTGGAGGTGGGGAGATTCAGACTGGAGGTGAGGAGGAAGTTCCTGAGCATGAGAGTGGTGAGAGGCTGGAATGGGTTGCCCCTGCAGGGAGGTGTTTGGGGCCAGATCCCTGGAGGTGTTTTTGTCCAGGCTGGCTGAGGCTGTGGGCAGCCTGCTCTAGGGTAGGGTGTCCCTGGGCATGGCAGGGGGGGGGGGATGGGGGGTCCTTGTGGTCCCTTCCAACCCTGACTGATTCTGTGATTCTATGAATAAAGGGAAAAAAAAAAAAAAAGACCCCCAAACAAGCTGAAGAAGTAAAAATTGAAGGAGTTAAAGAAGTTGAATGAGTAAATACAGGACAAGAGGAGAACTCTGCAGAGCAACTGAGAGTAGTGCCAGCACTGACTGTTCCTAAAAGCCTAAGATTTAACCCAAAATCTCTCTCCTACACAGACTATGGTGTCTGTAACACAAAGCAAAACACTTCCCTGGCTCCATCCCAGGCAGCATTGTTGACCCATTTACAGGATCTTAGTTCCCTGCTCATAGGTGGTAATTATCACATCTGTGTTTGCTTCTGAAATTGGAATCTGAAACACGGTTTGGTTTACCCAAAATAGGGACAGTATCTGCAGGCTCAAGGAAACAGCTTTCTGCAACACTTGGGGCTCACTAAATCCACCCTGACCTTGGCTGAATTGAAGGAGGCAGAGGAGCACAAATTTATTTGTCCCTTGTAGAATGCAGATTCTCAGGGAGCCAGGGGAAATTGCCCACTGGCTTCAACAGGGCCACCTCTGCCACCATCTCCCCTTTCAGCAAATATCATTTTGAGGGGGGGGGGGAATAACAGGCTTTGCACTGGAAAAATATCACAGACTGGAACATTATTTTCAGGTTTAAGGAGCAACTAACATGCCTGGTGACTTTTGAAGGGCCTCTGAAAGCAATTTAGCTGCCCGAGGCAACAGCAAGATGCTCACCCAGTTCTTCACTCCCCTGCAGGTGCTTTAAGATGGGATCTGCTGTTACTGTGTCCCAGAGAGTATTCTCCACAGCCTCTCACTGTGCCAGTAACTTCCATGTGAGCCTTTCTCTGGTCTTCTCACCTTGCTAGCTCGTTTTGATAGAAACACTGAATGGCATCCTGCCTTGGATGAGAAATGTTGTGTCCAGCAGGGATAGAGAGGGGATTGTCTCCCTGTGCTCTGCTCTAGGGAGGCCACACCTCAAGTATTGTGTTCAGTTTTGGGCACCTCATTATAAGAGGGATGTGGAGGTGCTGGAGCCAGTGCAGAGGAGGGCAAGGAAGCTGGGAAGGGCCTGGAGAATAAATCTTATGAGGGGAGACTGAAGGAGCTGGGGGTGGTTAATGTGAAAAAGAGGAGGTTGAGGGGAGACCTCATGGCTGGCTACAGCTACCTAAAAGGAGGTTGTAGAGAGATTGGTGCTGGTATCTTCTCACAGGTAATTAGTGATGGAACAAGAGGGAATGGCCTCAAGCTGCAACTGGTTTGGACAAGATATTAAGAAACAAAAAAACTTTTCTCATCAAGAGTGGTCAGGCATTGGAATATGCTGCCCAAGGTGGTGGTGGAGTCACCAGCCCTGGATGTGTTTAGAAGTTGTTTGGATGTGGTGCTTGAGGATATGGCTTAAGGGTGCACCTTGTAGAGTAGGGATATGGGTTGGGCTTGGTGACCCTGAGGGGCTTTTCCAACCAGAGTGTTTCTGTGATTCTGTGATTTGCACTACACCAGTGTGAGGCAAGGTGGCATTATTCTCTTAGCTGTATACACAAGACCTGGAAAGGCAAAATTAAAAGCTGAAATGTTAGAGCTTGCAAACAGTTCCCAGCAGGGAGCAACAAGGAATGATTGCTCCCTCAGGGCTGGCAGGGCAGGGACTATAGCATACTGCAGCAGAGCTGGGACAGAGACTCTAGAACAGGACTCAGGGCTGACCCTGGGGCAGAGACCTTGGGCCATGAGCAAGGTGTGTGAGGCCCCAGGTGAAGCTGGGCAAGGACAGAAAGCCCTGTTAGCACCCACAGGCTTGCATCTCCCAACCGGGGATGCTTGTGGCACCTTCACAGTGCTTCATGGATTCACGGTGTAGCTCTCAACAACTGAACAGAAGCTTTTCCCAAACCAGATCCCCCCCAGCTCAGGTCTCAGCTGCTCTCTAAGAACAAAATGGCACCAAATAGTCATCTCAGAGAAGTCTGCTGCCCAGGTGACAGAAAGCACCTCCAAGGACAAGGCATGCTCACAGAATCACAGAATTAAGCAGGTTGGAAGAGACCTCCAGGATCATGGAGTCCAACCTAGCACCTAACCCTTCTAATTAACTAACCCATGGCACTAAGTGCCTCATCCAGCCTCCTCTTAAACACCTCCAGGAATGAGGACTCCACCTCCCTGGGCAGCCCATTCCAATGCCAATCACTCTCTCTGGGAAGAACTTCCTCCTAACACCCAGCCTGAACCTCCCAACCAGGGATGTTTGTGGCATCTTCACCGTCTCCAGTGCTTCATGGATTCATGGTGTAGCTCTCAACAACTGAACAGAAGCTTTTCCCAAACCAGATCCCCCCCCAGCTCAGGTCTCAGCTGGCACCAAATGGTCATCTCAGAGAAGTCTGCTGCCCAGGTGACAGAAGGCAGCAGATACAGCGTGCTTGCAGTGTGTGAGGTGTCTTCTGCATCAAATGAGGGAGCCTTGCAGCAAAAGATGATGTAAAAAAATCTCAAAATCAGCATGAACAAAAAGCCCTTTACAGCAGGGAGGGAAAGTTTCATCCTAATTTTTAAGTGTTTGATTTATTGTCCTCAGTCTTTTGCTGGTAGGTTAATGCGTGAATTTCCCACGCAGGAAAACGCTTTGCACTGAGAACACTTAGCATCATGAAAAAAATAAGCTTTTAATCTATTATAATTCTACCTGTCCTACACTCCATCACCTGGTCTGGGACATCAGAAGCAGCAAATGAGTCCTGTGTGACTTGTGTTAATGACAGTAGAGTGTAGGAGTGTGCCTGGGGAAGGGAGCTGCACAATTTCCCAGGGGAATTCAGAGTTACTGGACTTGGGAAGGTGTGTGGGGGGAGATATAAACCAGCCATAACAGCTCTTCAGCCTGCCTCACACAAACCTCACAAATAGCTCTGCAGGCAGAGCACAGCAGGCAGCACAAGGGCAGGAATGAATAAACTGCAGATAAGCAAGGAAGAGCTCTACATCAGCCCTCCCACCAAATGTGAGAGCACAACCAGAGCTAGTGGCACCTCCAAGGACAAGGCATGCTCACAGAATCACAGAATTAAGCAGGTTGGAAGAGACCTCCAGGATCATGGAGTCCAACCTAGCACCTAACCCTTCTAATTAACTAACCCATGGCACTAAGTGCCTCATCCAGCCTCCTCTTAAACACCTCCAGGGATGGGGACTCCACCACCTCCCTGGGCAGCCCATTCCAATGCCAATCACTCTCTCTGCCAACAACTTCTTCCTAACATCCAGCCTGAACCTGCCCTGCCACAGCTTGAGCCTGTGTCCCCTCCTTCTGTCCCTAGCAGCAGAGCCCAATACCACCTGGCTACAACCTCCCTTCAGGTAGCTGCAGAGAGCAATGAGGTCTGCCCTGAGCCTCCTCTTCTGCAGGCTGCACACCCCCAGCTCCCTCAGCCTCTCCTCACAGGGCTCTTGTGCTTCATGCTGTGGCAGATGGCTCCTGAGCACTGCTTTCCCCACCCGTGCTTTAGGCAGGGTCCTGCAAGCTGGGTGCTGTCCCACATAAAATGTTAGCTCTCACCCTTCTGGCCTGGCAGGCAGGACAGCTGTTTGAAGGCTTCACAAACAGCAGCACTAGCAGACCACATGCAACTGGCCATGCCTCAGCATCTGACACAAAGGCTGCTTATGTAATTTTAGGAGAATAACTGCCACAGGGGACAGTCTCAGACTCCCTGTGTTCCATGAGGAGGTCCTCAGCATGGACCTTGGGGTCCCTTATGGTTTGGTGGTGTGGTGGTTTAACAAATCTGGTATTCCCTTCTGCTTGACACAACAGCTTCATCCAGCAGAGTGCACATTCTTCAGCAGGAATAGTGCCCTCAGCTACCTCCAGGTGAGGAGAAAGGCAATGCTTATCCAGTGAGCCTGAAAAAGGACCAAGAGCTCAGACACCAGTTCCTTAGCAAGGGCTGCAGCCCACAGGGAGCAGCATTTTGCCCACTTCTCAGATGACATGTTGAGGAAAGAGGCATGACTGCAATGCTTCTCTTTGTGCACCCTGGTGCCATGCTGATCTTTCTGCTGTCTTCCTCTCTAGCCCAGCTATACAGTGCCAGGCCAGTCAGAGGGATTTCTTTGGGATCTGGTGCTGAGGAACATGGCTTAGCACCAGACTTGGTAGAGTTAGGGAATGGTTGGACTTGACTCTCTTAAAGGTCTTTTCCAACCAAAAATTATTGTGATAGCAAACTGGAGTTGTTTAGTCTGGAGAAGAGGAGGCTGAGGGGAGACCTTCTCATTCCCTACCATTACCTGAAGAGAGGTTGGAGTGAAGTGGAGGTTGATCTCTCCTCCCTAGTATCAAGTGATAGAATGAGAAGAAATGGTCTCAAGTTACACCAGGGGAGGTTCAGGCTGGATATTTGGGGGAAAAAAAATTACTTGAAAGAATGGTCAGGCATTGGAACAGGCTGCCCAGGGAGGTGGTAGACTCACCATCCATGGAGGTGTCCAAGAATCGCACAGATGTGGTGCTTTGGGATGTGTTTTAATGGTCGTGGGGGTTTTTAGGTTGACTCAGTGATCTTAGGGCTCTTTTCCAACCAAAAACAATTCTATGGTTCCCTAAACAGTGATGGGAACAGAGCCTAGTTTGAGCAGCACCAGTGCTAGAAGCTGGCTCCAGTTCATCACCCGAGAGGCAGCCCAGAACAAAGGCTAAGCCCGGAGGCGGCAGCGGGCTGGGGCGGGAGCGGCAGGGGCGGTGCAGCCCCCTTCGGGGGGCCGTTGTGCCCCTCCCGGTTCCGCCCCAGCCTGCGGCCGCGCGGAGCCATTTGACTTTTTTTTAAAAATTAAAAAAAAAAAAAAAAAAAAAAAAAAAAAGAAAGGGGGGTGGGGGAAACCCTAATTATAATAATTTAGAGGTGCCTGAATGACAGCAGGCTCAATTTTTGGTTGAATTTGCAATTAAGGGAAGATAATTATGCCTCGTACAAGCGCAGAGTATTAATATTTATGGTAGGAGCCAGAGGCTTCTTTGACTGGGAGGATGCTGGGAGGGTGCTGGGAGGATGCGACAGAGCAAAGGTTGGAGAAGGGAAAGTTTGGAGCCCCGTAAAGCAGGAAGAGCTTGGCCGCCTCCATAAGTGGTGATGGAATCCAGACCCCGGCAAGGCAGGGAGAGGATCCTGCCTATCCCTTTGGATATATTTGCATTGCCTGAGAGATGGATGCTTCCTCCATAAACCTTTAACCATTCAGCAGGCACCTCCTTCACCTACTTCGTTTTTTGTTGGTTTGTTGTTTTTTTTTTTCTCCCCGACTATCGATCCCGGGGGGCTTTCCATGCCTCATTAACAGATCGGGGACTAAATGAGGAGAATTAATTTTTTAAACCCTTTAATTTACTTTATTAATTACACACATGCGCCCTCGACTAGCCTGAGTGTCCGGCTCCCTCGGCACGCAGTATATGGGAGAATCAGTCCCATCAGGGTGGCAAATAGATTAAGTGAGAGAAGAAATGAGTTTAAAACCTCCCCAACGCGGCGTCTTCAGTCCCAGAGCTGGTCACCTCCCGCCGTCATCTGCCCATGGATAGGGCATCACCTGCCAGAGCCTTTTGAAGACAAATTTCCTCTCCATTAGCGATGCCTCCGCCGGTGCCTGGGTCTGTACAACAAAGGCGAAAACCCGGGGTCCGGGGCACTGCTCCGGCAATTTGGGACACTTAATTTCGGGAAGAGAAAAGAGGCTCTGACATCCAGCGCGCACCTCCCGAAAACCTCCCTCCCATTACCCGCAAGCCGGCGGCTTCGGAAGGGCAGGCGAGTGGCGGGGAAGCGACCTCCCGGGCTAGCCGGTGCCGGGCGGCCGCAGCCCGGCGCGGAGCTGTGCGGAGGCGGCAGAGCGGCGGCCCCGGGGGCGGCGGCGCGCCGGTCCCATGGCAACCCGGAGGCAGGGCTCCGCCGCGTCGGCAACCACCTNTGCGGAGCGGTATCAGGAGCGAAACCTTCCGCCGGCGCGACTGCGGCTCTGGGTGCCGGTACAGCCGCGGTGGCGCGGGGCGGTCCTGAAGCCCGAGCCGTGAGCTCTGGGATAACGTCTCTGGGATAACGCATCTCCTCCCGTGTCCGTGTCGGGAAACCCAGGGAGAGCAGCTCTGCATGCGCGGCGTCGGCATCCCTGCTCCTGCTCCGGCTCCTGCTCCTGCTCCGGCTCCGGCTCCTGCTCCGGCTCCTTCTCCCAGCACAAACGTTTCATGCGGAGACGTAAAGATTCCACACTTTTATTTCCCAGGATTTCTCCATGTCAGAATTGTGTTGCCGCGGGGAAAGGCTCACGAAACCATCAGCACCAGCCTTGGTAGAATTAAAGGATGGTTGAGCTCGATGATCTTGAATGTCTTTGCCAAGCGAAACGATTCTGTGGTTCTATCTATCTTTCTCTAAGACAACCCCCACCCATGAAAGTCAGATACTGGGAGTCAGCAGCTATAATTTGTTTGCTTTTCCCTCTCGGAAGACTTCCACTTACTCGGCAATGTAGCCTTCAAACAGTTAAATCCTCAACCCTTAGTTCACGTGTTAGTAAATTAAAGGAAATCATCTTTGGCTGATTGTGTTCAGCCTGTTAAAAAAAAAAAAAAAAAACAACTCTTTAAATCCTTGCTGATTTTCTCCCCGTGTTTTATTTTCATGATCTAGAAATAAGAAAGCCAGTGAAGAGAGGAGCACGACTACGAGAAGTTACATCATTTATCAATGAAAGTCAGAGGTGTATTACACCAGTCACCCCTGGCTTTACTACAGCTTGTATCCTTCTGCATGCTCTGTCATTTACTAAATAAGCTGCTTTTTTTCAATAAGGAAAAAAGAAGGGGGGGAGAGATAGAGAGAGAGAGAGAGAGAGATGCAGATCAGTTGGATGGGGGGTGGGAAAGATGAGTGTATTTATATACATATATGTATCTGTACACACAGACACATAAACCACCACACAAATAAATTGCCTCACTAGCAGGGTTGGCTGTGCCATCCAAACAGTTGATGCCAAAAGGATGATTTATTAATGGAGTTTGCCTGACATTTCCCTGCGCTGCCTGCAGAAAGGCAGCACAGCATCATTGTAAACCCAGCAGTGCTGCCTGGAGAAAAACAATAGGACGCCGAAGCTGCAAGAGAGAGACGTAGGTGGAGAGTGAGGACAAATCCTGCCCCCACTCCAGATTTCCAGGTGATGAAACACTCCAGCCTAGAAGACTAACAAGAGACCTCTGAAGCTTTTAAGATGAAGGCTAAGACTCTGTACCTGTCTTTCTACACAGAATTTAGGATTAATTTTATCCATGGCTAATCCCATTGACTTCAGAGGGAATGCCTGCACGAGTGACGTGGTCAATGTTTATTTAAGTGAGGTTTCAAACCTCGGTTTGAAAAAACGAAACAGATTTGCCATTTAGTTTCTAAGGTTAATGCTGCTTTAATTCTGTTTCTCGTAAAGTTTTTTTTGGTTTTTTTTTTTTTATTTCTCTCTAATCTGAGGAGGAATCTCTCACCAAGTCCTCAATTTTTGGACAACATTCAAGACTTCATACTGTTCAGAATCCTCTTCAAAGTGAAATACAGCACAATCTAGCCTGGACTCAAGCAGAGAGACCCACAGACAAAACATATGTGGTTTAGTTTGTTTTATAAAAGCACGACTTAAACGTGGGGGAAACAGTGTGTTGAGATTTTAATCAGTGAAATCGTGTTTGAAACCATGGGGAGAGAAAATGTATAAACCTGTTCTTGTCCAGTTTTCCTTTTTCCGCCTTAATTTCAAGGACAATCCTAATGGTAACTTCATCTAAATGCTTCTGAATTTCTTTTGCAGGAATAAAGATTCTCATTCCTTGTAGTCGAGTTAAGTGAAGCCTTTCATGTTTCTTCTCTTTGGATATGCTCAGTGTTTCTTGCTTTTCCAAGGTGCTCACATGTTAGTCGGTTTGTGTATCGTTGGTGTTTGATTGCAGTGTCATTCTCAGCATCCCCCAAGTAGCATTTCCAAAGGTCCCCTTGCTCAAACCAAATAGCAGCCAACCCTGTGACCAAGAGGGCCGTTCAATGAGCAAAAGATCCTCCAGGCTTGCCCAGAGGTAAACAGACCATGAAAAGTTTGCAAGATCCTTTAGAATAATATCCTGGAAAGTCCGAATGTTCCTAATGGCAAGAGACAAAGAGCTGTGCCAGTTTTAAAAAACACAAGTGAAGAGCACCAAATTCTAGGTTAAAACAAAACCCAACCACCTTCACCTCCAGAAAGAAAACCTTTCACGGGTGATCATTTCTTTAAGGCAAGTGTGCAGGAAGATGCATCAAGCCACAGAGTTTATCTCATGAATGCTGTCTTCAGTATGAGGTCCCATTTGGTCTTTATCTCTTAAGCAGCGAGTGACTTCAATTGCAGTTAATATAAAGATTTATTAACTCGAGAAGTAAATATTGACCAAGGTGAAGCCAAGGTCAGTGTTTACCTAGAGGACTAATAAATCTTTGCGTTAGCCTAAATATGGAAGCTGGGGTGGGCAATATTCCACCCTCAAATCCGTGCCTACTCTAGCCCCAGTAAGATCAAGGTATTTGCACCAAATGTGGTCAGTCTACAAACAGCTGTAAAATTCATTCTGTGTGAATTGATCAGAAGTTAGAAGGGGTTTTGGAGTTTTTTGTTTGTTTGTTTGATGGGGTTTTTTTAAGGATAACTGATTATTTCTTCACACATGAAGATCTGAAGAATTAATAACAGCAGATGGCTAGAATTGTTTTGTGCTTGAAGGGGAAAAGCTGTTTAAGTGACTATAGGTGCAGGAAAGGGGTTTTGTTTGGTTTTATACTCCGATTGGTAGATATTCTAAATCATGGTGGAGATAAAAAGGTACTGATCTGATGTGGCCGATTTCAACACACCGCAGCTTTTCACCCTCTTGTTTATAGCAGTGCTGGTTCCAGCCCCTTCTTCAGAAAGGGAGAGCTGCCTGTTCTAGGTAGAGCAGCTAAAATATTCATCAAATCCACTGGCCTGCCTTTCGACAGCACCCATCGAAAATAACTTTGGTGTGACAGAGGTTGAGTGCTTTTGTCTTTATAACATCTAATTTTTTAATCCACCCAGCTGTGCTGCTTTTTTAGCCCTTGCAGATTTAGCTGTTTAGCTTATTTCACAGGCGTTGCTGGGCCTTTCACTTGTAAAAATGCCAAGAGATCACCCATCCTTTGGACTTCTCTCCAATACAGCTTAGTCTCTATGAGCCCTGGAAAAAAAATCACCTTTATAAACCTCTCGGGATGCTTTGTGAGTTTTGACAGAATTAGTGTCAGTGCTTTTCTCTTTTGCTGCCTCTTTAATAGATTTTTTTTTCTTTCCCTGGGTTCCCCCTCTCTCTCTCAGTTGTCTGGTTGAAATGCTGCTTTCTCTATTCTCAGGAACAAAGAAATGGCTCCCGTTTAACTTAATCAAATACTCTGGTCTCTTTCTGATAGAAAGATAGTGGCCAATTTACCTCTAGCACTATTAAGTCCCCAACAGTTTTCCTGTGTTTGATTTCTGTGTGTGCTTTCAGTGCAGCCTTTTTTTTTTTCCATTTTTTTTTTTTCCCCCAACCCATTTTCCTTTGTCTCCCTCTCCTGAAGAAGACTGACACAAAAGAATATCTTCCCCGTACCATATTTTGGTTGCAAAAAAAATTTAGTGCTGTTTCATTCATTTATTTCTTGGCATTTATTTGCAATTCAATTAATCTTACCTTCTACAGGCAGAAGGTTTCAGTAAATGGAAGTATTGCTGCCCCATGGACCAGATCTTTCTGCCTTGGCTGTGCTCAGCCTTTGTGCAGCAGAAATCCTGTTGGCTGTAATGGAAAAGCAAAGTATTACTGACTTTAACAGTCTTGCCTGCGTGAGAAATGAGTCCCCAGTTTTGTCTGTTAGGAAAGAGCATTCTGGATCATATTTCACAATCAGACTTTTCATACGCTCCCTGCTAACATTAGGTTTCTAGGCTCCATTTTTTTAGTTGCACTTCCCATTCATCACTGATCCCAGAAAATGAACCCGCGTTGGATGAAACAATAAAACGAGAATCCAGGCTCTGCTGTTCACTTTCCTCATGCGAGTGGACTCCTTGAAATCAATAGAATCATTCAGGGGAGTTGGACAAGCAAAAGCTAACTCGAAACAGGTACTCCAGGCTGCCCAGAAACAAAATGCTTCTGTCCTCTCCGCTTCTGTGAAATTTTAGGTGCCTCAGGTTGTACCAAAATTGAGAAAGGAAACTGATTTTTTAAAAGCAGCATGTGGCCAAAAAAAAAGCCTGTTTAATCACTAGGGGCTGGCTTTTTGCCTGCAAAGAGCATGCTCTGGCAGATGAGCAAAAATGTTATGGTCAGAAAACGCTAAGTGACTGTTTTTTAAGGAACTGTATAGCTAGAAGAAATGCACAATTAAAGCTTTGCTCACTTGTTTGGAATACCAAATGCAGCTTCTAAATTGCTGGTTTTTTTGGTTTTTTTTTTTTAATGCTGAGGGTTAAGGCAGATGGCTGGGAATGCCTTAGAATGATACTACAAAACGGTTCTGCTGCTTAATTAATTTGTTTTCACTCTGTTTGCATTCCTTTTGTGTCCAGTGTTTTCACATGTGCTCCACAGAGGGAGAAAATATTGTCCAGTTTTTGTGAGGGCGAGAGTGGTACAGCCCTTTGTAACCAAAAGTGGAAAAGCACTCGCAGAAAGAAGAATCTGGAATTTCCTACAGCTCATGGGGTGGAAACTCAGGTTTCCAGGGCTGAGTTTCAGGGAAAGAAACATTCCTTGGGGTCCATTCAAAATACCTCAGATGTCTCCATGCTCATCAGGAACTCCTCGGGAAGGAACCGTACACTAAACCTCACCTGCTTCTGTATTTTGCAACAACCAATACCTTCAGATTCGCTCTGTGTGTCTTCACAGTTCACGTTCAAAGAGGAAAAGAGATTAACTGTGTTCATATAATTGATGAAATACCAATTATGCTTGCAGGAGGGATGGAATACAAGAGGTACCACATTTCTGTGGCGATGAAAACCTGCTCAGGCTGAGGGTGGTTTATCTCTCAAGACCCAAATCTGCAGTTATTTTTAGAGAGCTGCTTTAAGTGTGGACTGCTCCCATCGGTCGAGCTAGACACATGTTTAGCCTGCTCTGGTTTTACTGTACTAATCAGGCTGATCTAAACATTTACAAATTGCTTCCTAATTTCTACTATATCACGATAATTAGGATCTTTACAAATACTACTGCGGAGTCAAATGCCTGGCTGAAGCATCAATTAAAACCCTAAGTTATGTTACTGCCAATAAGTGGTCATTAAGGGCATGCAAGGGCAAGCAGCCTTTCTGTCACATCAGATGCTTAAGGGCTGGTCTCCAAAGCAGATGTTTTCCATTTTTATTTCTGTGTTAAATGACTTAGGAAAACCGAGACAACNTTTTTTTTTATACACCTAATCTTAAAAACAAGCAATGTTTAGAGAAGGCAACAGACAGTTCTTTTCCTTTTCTTTTTTTTATTTAATTTTTTTTTTAATTTTTTTTTTTTTTTGCCTCAACGGTGAGTTATGGATGCAAAGCTAAGCTTTCAAACGCTAAACTTCATTACTGGTGATGGAGGAATAATCCTCGATCTTGGGAGGGAGAAGTGTTGGGTTAATATTGATGGTTCAGGAGAATGCTCACCACATTTTACAGGAGAGAAGAGGAATGAGTAGATTGCTCTAGTGTGACAATTTTCCTGCAATGTGAAAGAGGGATTTCTTCAAATATATTGCAGGAGTACAACATAATTCTTCCCTCCCATTGCAATTATTCCTACTTATTTGGAGGATATTACTGATTTTCAGTATGTGCTATGAAAAGGCAGTTTTTAAGTCTGTCCAATTCAATTGTTTTTTTCTTTCCTTTAGTATGTCCTGCCTAGTCAAAAGGACAGAAACTCCTTCCAATAAGCTCTGTTTTCTTCTGCACGACCCACAAAGTGCAATGTTCGCCCCAAAAAAAAAAAAGAAGCATTACTACTAAAACAGTCCCAGAAGAACCCTTCCAAGTGGAAACGGTTAATTAAAGAAACCTCAACGTAGGTGAAAACTGTTCATTTCACTTGCCTCCTTATCCCCATATCACACTGCCCACCTAATTAATTCAATCTTCACTGAAAAATGAAGTATAAACTCTTGTTTGGGAAGTAATAATCACAGCATGTAACGGGCTGAAATACTGTTCTTACTCAACACCAGCTGTTTGGCTTGAGGTAGTTTGTGGTGTTGAAAAAGCATTTAAATTATACAGCAGCAGTGGACTTTTAATGGAATATCTGTTTCCACTCAGTAGAAAATTCTCTGTTGAATCTCAACGTGGAAGAGGGGAAAAAAGACAGGCTCCCACTTCTGTCTTTTGTGTGTGTGTGTGTGTGAAATTTCAGCATGAATAGATGAAAGTACAGGAGTTTGGTTATAAAGCCCAATAATGTCAGGGCGAAAAATAGCATCCTTCTTGCACCATGCAATGAACTAAGAGTCTGACCACAATTGCTTCTGGAAGGTAAACCACAGAATAAACAGAAGTCAGTGGTAGGTTTATATCCAACAAAGTGACTGGGCAGTTTGGCATGTCTTGTGATAGCCTCAGCGTACGACACAGAACAGTTCCGTTTCTTTCCTCCAAAACTGTTTTCATCTCACCTCGAGAGCTACAGAGTTAAGGGAATCTCACTTTGATTTATGCAAGACAGGAGAAACAGTTCCAGGAGATTTGTATGTTAAAGTGCTCTTTTCTTCTATTACAATCAAGTTCTTTGCAGTTTGTTTGCTTTTGGTTGGGGTGGATGTTACCCATCACAAGTTAGACAGGACACAAGTGCTTTTGAGCTACCACAGGGTTCTGCTGGCATAGGTATGTAGCTCATGGTGGCTGACCCCCTAACATAGAGGCAGTGTTGCTAGCTTAATTTCACTTTTTGGTTGGGCTGGGTTTGTTTTCAACCAGTATAGTCTGGTGGAAAGCAATTCCATAGCTGTATGGTGTGCACTTCACTGGTATGCTATACCTCTCTCCCTATTTTGGTAGCATCTTCCTAGTGTAGGCAGGACAAAAATATCTCCCCATAGCACTGCCAATGTAAGTGCAAGCAGCTCAAGCAGGTATAAGTCAGGCGTCGTGCAGAGCTATTTGTACATGCAAACCCTGACCTGCAGTGTGTTATTTGCAGCCCTCCACCAGATATCTACATTTGACCCTTCAATGTCAACAGAAATGTCTGACTACCAGAACCTGGTTGTCACCTCCTTTCATTATCACAGGATTTTCTTGGGCCTTTTTCTATTCTTCATATTCACAAGGCTAAGCTCCCACATTAATTAAATGTCAACATTCACTAGTCTGAGACTATGTTATCCAATAAATACCTGCCTGCAGCCAACGACACGAAGGGTGGAACTTGCATGATTTTTAATACAAATTATTTGTTTGCCATGTTTGGTCAAATTAATCAGTTGCAGAATAAATGGGAGCTGAAAAGGATTGGGGCAGGGCAGGGGATATATATATATAGATATATAGATATATATATA
>VWZI01016727.1:658278-679838 GCA_013396835.1 Psilopogon haemacephalus | reverse complement strand
GGGGGGGGGGGGGAAATGCATTTGATGTATATTGATTTTGTATTATCAGGAATAATGTGCAGAGAGGCTTTTCCGGCGTCTTCGAGCTTCTGCTGCCTGCTGCAGTTTATGCCCTAATCTTGTGAGATTTACATAGCATTTTAATTTGCAGCCTCGCCTGCATTTGCCAGCCAGGGGATTCGTATTATACTTTAATTCCAAATTCGACCCATAACAATAGAAAGGGGAGGAGGGGGGGGAAATTGAGGACTGATGAAAGCAAGAGGCCAAACGTGGCTCAATTAAAATAAGATGTACGACTGTGAGTCACCTCTGCCTGTCTACATTCACAGGATCACAGGATGTTAGGGGTTGGAAGGGACCCAAGGAAATCATCAAGTCCAAGTCCCTTGCCAGAGCAGGATCACCTAGAGCAGATCACACAGGAACACATCCAGGCTTTCCCATGCTGGTGCCTCTCTGCACAGCAGCAGCATCTATGAGTAAAGTCAGCTCTCATCCATCCGCTCCTCCTGCCACCTTCCTGTGGGATGATGAGGAGCTGACTAGAGTGGGAAGAAGCCTGGAAAAGAAGAGATTTAGGGGGGAACCCGTGCTGGTTTGAACTAATTGGAGGATTTGAGTGAGAAATGAAAACACATGATGGCACATCACTCAGAGCTCTACTGAGAAAGAAAAAAAAATTTTGTTTTAAGAGTTGTAACCCAAATACAGGTAAGTCAGAGTGCTTCAGGCATCTCTGGGCTGTGGCTGCCCCTTGCATGGCTCCGTTTCCCTGCCTTTTGTAGCTAATTCTCAATAATTCCACTAACCTCTTTCCTGCTGCTAATCCCCCTGGGCCATCTACCTCTGCCTATCTGCTGCATCAACAGGTGGTGAGATAAGATTGGGGAAGGTGGGAAAGGTGGTAGGGGTGGTTAGAAGACCCCTCATAGGGATTTTTATCTCTGGGAGGGCTGTGGTGTTTCTGTATCACTTTTTCACTGCATATATCTGTAAATATCTGTTATATCTTGTAAATATCTGCTTGGATATTGTGCATTGCTGTAAATATAAAGCTTCATTTATCAACTTCCAGCTATCCTGAGTTCTAGCCTGGGTTATATCAAAGGGTGAGGGGTGGGGGCAGGTAACTGCTAAACCACCACAGCACCTTACCTCTCTCTACAGCTGCCTGAAGGGAAGGTGTAGTCAGGTGGGGGTCAGGCTCTTCTCCCAGGCAACTTGTGACAGAACAAGAGGGCATAGCCTGAAGCTGCGCCGGGGGAGGTTTAGACTGGATATTAGGAAGCACTTCCTCAATGAAAGGATGATTAGGCACTGGAATGGGCTGCCCAGGTAGCTGGGGGAGTTGCTGTCCCTGGAGGTCTTTAAGAAAAGATTGGATGTGGCACTTGGTGGCGTGGTTTAGCTGATGTGGTGATGTTAGGTTATAGGCTGGACCTGATGACCTTGGAGGTCTTTTCCCAGCCTCGATGATTCTGTAAGAGGCAGTTGAGAAGTTCTGTGTGAAGATGAGCTGGGCCAGTGCTGACCCCTGTGCCAGGTACCTATGGTGGGCTGCCCTTCCCACTTTCCCTCTCGCCTCACCAGGAAGCAGCTGACCATGCCAGCCACCACTTGGCATGTCCACGTTGTCCTTGAGCTTGTGCTAAGCTTAGCTGGTTTGCCGAAGCTTAACAATCTGCATCGTTATTAGCAGCTAACCCACATAAAAAGACAAAGGACAAAAGCAGATCAGCAATAAGCACACTGCAAATTCAACCTCCCTGGATAAGTGCACCGGAGAGTGCAGGGCTCCCACACAATGTACCATTGGGTCAAGAGGAGACCAACCAGGGACAGGCAGTGACAGAAGAGACACTGGAGGCTGGCCCTGGCTGTCAGATCCCCAGTCCCTGCCACAGCCCATGGAGCAGCAAGTGAGCTGATGTGCAGAAACTGGCTGAGCTTCAGGATGAGGGTCCCACAAGATCTCAGCCTGGGGCAGCTGCTGGCCAGCTGGAAAATGGGGTGGTGAGGAGAAGGACATTTTCCTCTAAAGCTGTCAGCAGACTGACAAGCCCCGAATCTGCTCCAGCTGTGCAGAGGCCAGGCTTACTGTAGACCACTTGGATCAGCCTCTTTTCTCTTGTGCTTCCTGCAATTAATGGCACTTGCTCAAGGTGAGGAGACACCAGTAGTGGATCCAGCCAACAGCAACTCTATGGTATCAGGAGCCTTACTGCAAGGGAAAGACCTCTTAGAGTGATGGACAGCAGGACTGCTGTGTCTTGGTGTGACAGAACCAAAGCACAGTCCGTGTGCTGCACACTTGCCCCCATGTGCTTTTAAAGGTCATGATATAAAACTGGAATTGCAATGCCTGTCCATGAAATGATGAAGCTTTAGAAGAAGGATCTTACTGCTCCCTCTTACTGCATCTGCCTAGCCAAAGGCAAGTTTCCTCACCCCCAAAGTCATTCAACTACAACCCAGGGAGCTTCTCTTGAGAAAAGCTTTGACTAGGTGATAGAAATGCACAGGACCGTGTGTGCAGGAAGTGAAGTTGTCTTCTGCTCCTCTTCTCTCTTTTCCCACGAGTCCTATATGTGTCAGCATTACCCAGAGCCTGTAGCATAAAGGCAGCAGCCACCAAAAACCACAGAGAGCTTGGTTCAAAGGAGAGGAGGAAAACCATGCACCATTTACAGTAAGCATACACTTTTGGTCTGGCAGTGCTGGCTGCTCACAAAGCTCTCCAGCCAACGTGCTCCAGTTCATTTGAATAAAAACACTTTGGGTAGCCATGGAAGGGAAAAGAAACAACTTGCAAGAGGCATTTAGTAGTTTCACAGGAGCACTCACTCATCTGAAACTGGTAACAAGAAACTGGCCCTGTAGCCAAGCACATCAAACTTCAGCCTGACTAATTTGTGGCCAGTTATCTCTTTCTGAACGGTGTGCTGAATCAAATCTGGGCTAAAGTGGGGCAATTAATGAATCAGCCAATGACAGCATCTCAGAGACACAGCTCAGCGTCTTTGCTATCTTGGGACTATCATTTGTGGCAAATGATCAAACACCTAAAGAAATTCCAATTTTGCTGAGGAGCATAGTGAGTTTGTCACAGAACCAGGCTTGGCTGCTTGCCTGCCTTACTGTTGTGCCACAGCCTCCCTCTGCTGAACCAGCAAGGCAGGGTGACACAGCAAGCAGGTTAACAGTCAAGAGAAATTCTTTTTCTCCCCATTCTCATTGCTCAAACTGCTGGGAGAGGCATTTCCGATTTCCTTCTTCAGTAGCAAGTGTGGCCATCATGTAGTTTAGCTGACCTTTGGCTACATCACACCGTGAAATCAGACACCACTGGGAGTGGGGCAGAACCAAGCCTGGAGAGATTAATAAGAGCATTATTTGCAATGTGGCACAGGGCCATGAGTCACCGTGCAGCCAGGCTGCTGCACCTTCTGGTAACAGGAACAGCTCAACTTCTGCACCAGGATTTCTGCTTGGCCTGGGGGGAGGAAATAATTAAATAATTTTAAAATATGTATTTTTTTGTAATCCTCATTTCTGTTCCTCTTTGACACAAAATCCTGGTCACATGAATGAATGGGAGAAGGAGAAGGGGAGGAAAATCCACTCAGCTGGAGCGGAAGCAAAATATAAACAGAAAGTTAATGTGTGACTTTCACTCAAAAGAGACTGTTCTTTGCATGATTGTTTGGGGCTTGGGAGGATTAACCAATAAAGAATAAAAAAACCTCCTGCTTGGTCAGCCTGATGCTAATGTTGGTGTGATGCTTTCCTTGGTGCAAAGATTTGCCCACGTCCCCCTCTAACACCTTTCGCCTTCACAGCCACAGCGTGCAGTGCTCTATGGCAAATCCAACTTCGTCGTCTGGTGTCATCAAGTGCAAATGTCTTGACTTGGAGAACACTAAATTCTCTGCAGGTCAGGTTCAAAGAGCTGCATGATTAAAAAAAAAAAATGTTATTAGTATGATTATTACAGCTCTCTACCAAGCCCAGATAATAAGAAGATGAATTAGATTTCTTATCTTGGACTGCATTTGACTCAAAGGTTGGAGCTCGGTGACATTTTGATTAGGAAATAAGAATCGTAGGAATCAAGAGATTCAAAATGAATCAAGATGATGTGAATCAGAGCAAATCAAACATGAGTGGTATGAGCTGTGGTCTGTGCTAAAGTGTTTCATGACTACCATGAGCTCCAGCAAGGAAAGCCAAGACCAGGATGAGGAGCAGAGGGGCCAGTCCTGCTGGAGGCTGAGCAGCTTCTCACAGCACACCTGACGAGGAGGTCTTTCCATAGACAACTGGCAGAAGTGTTCTTCTTCTCAGCCCTGATTCTTACACATTTCAACCATCCAGGTACCAACTGGAAGGACAACACAGCATTGAGCAGGTAGTCCAGGAGCTGCTTACACTGCACAGTGATAATTTCATCATGTGAATGCTGAGGAGGCCAGCCATGGTTGACACTCAACTTGACTTTGATGCTTGTGGTGAATGTGGCCACAGCATCAGCCTGGACTTATCTGCTGTCACCATAATTGAATTCAGATTTTAGAATACATCTGTAAAGGTAAGCTACAGACTTACAACTCTGGATTTTGGAAGAAGCAACTTCAGTTTACTCAGTGAGCTGCTAAATAAAATCCCCTGGGATGCAAAGGTAAAGTAGAAATGTGGCCAGAAGATCTGACTGATTTTTTTAAGAGATCTTGCTGAGAGCTCAGCAATGTTCCTGTTGTGCAGGACAGTGGAACTTTGGCAGAAGACCTGACTGGCTGCAGGAGCATCTTTTTGACGAAACCAGATGCAAAAAGGGAGCATATAACAGATGGGCAGGAGGGACAGTACCCATTTCCTGACAGAGCTGGCCAATGTGATCGTGAGACTGCTGTCGGCTGCCTGTGACAGCTGTGGTGACTTGGGAAGTCCCCAATGGCTGGAAAAAAAGCCTTAGCATTTCATCTATCTTTTAAAAAGTGAGAAAGGAAAGTGGGGAGCTATCTGCTGATTGAGCAGCATCTCGGTCACTAGATCAGGAAATGTGTCCTTCTTGGGATCCACTTCCAAGGCCACGAAGGAGAAGAAGGTATTTGGAAAGGGTTAGTGAGGATTTACTGCTGGCAAACTGAACTTGACCAACTAGTCTGATTTCTAAGATGAAGTCACTGAAGAAGAAGCTGAGAGCACTGGGTGTAGTCTACCCTGCCATCAGTAAGGCTTTGCCACCATCTCATACAAAATCGTTTGGAAGCTCAAGGGGTGTGGGCTAGAAAGGCTGGAAACTGGCAGGTCCTACCTGGCAAGTCACAAGCAACCAGAGGAGCACTCAAGGGGTCAATACTGTTCAGTATCTTCATCAGCAACCTCGATGGTGACACAGTCAGGTTCGTTGATGGCTTAAGCTGTCTAGACTGTCAAATGGCAAAGCTTCAACGCACAGGCTCCTTTATAAACTTGAGAACTAGGTCAACAGACACCTCCTGAGGTTGAACAAGGAAACCTGATTCATTACAGGCTGGGGAGCACCTTCTTGAAGAGTCATCCTGCTGAAAAGGAGCTGGGGATTACAGAGAGCTTGAGGCCAAATGTGAGTCACCAGCATGCTTTCAGCTGAATGGAGTGTGTCACATCTTGGGCTACATTGGGAGGACACAGGCCACAAAAATTAAAGGTTATTTTCTTCTCTCTGTTCAACTTTGCATCTGATTTTTGGGTCCAGCAGTCCAAAATGGGTGAGAAGAAACTGGAAAGGCTCCAGTGGAGGGTCACTGAGATGATCAGAGGCCTAAAGTGATGTGATAGGGGCTGAGGGAGCTGTGCTTGTTTAGTTTGATCTGGGGGAAGCTAAGGGCTGCTGGAACAGCTCTTAGAAGGGTAGTTACACAGCTTTTCCAAGGTGACCATAACAGAGGTGTCTGTGCTGGTTCAAAGAGAGACCATGACATATTTCTCAGCAGCACACTGGCAAAGCTGAGTTTTGCTGCTTCCCAGCTGAAAAGAGTTCTTATGAGGACTTCAGTTTCTACACTACATGTTTTTCTCCACCTCTGTCCCACAGGCACAGCCAGCAGGCTATCAAGCCCAAACCAAGCCCTGCAAGCCCATACCAAGCCCAGAAAACTTTTGCCAAGCCCTGTGAGCCCATATCAAGCCCTGCAAGCCTGCACTAAGCCCTGTGAGCCTGTGCCAAGCCCTGTGAGGCCATATCAAGCCCTGTGAGCCTGCACCAAGCCCTGTGATCCTGTGCCAAGCCCTGTGAGCCCATATCAAGCCCTGCAAGCCTGCACTAAGCCCTGTGAGCCTGTGCCAAGCCCTGTGAGCCCATATCAAGCCCTGTGAGCCTGCACCAAGCCCTGTGATCCTGTGCCAAGCCCTGTGAGCCCATATCAAGCCCTGTGAGCCCATATCAAGCCCTGTGAGCCTGCACTCTTCCATCTGCCCTAGCACTGCGGGAGCAAAGTCAAAGCAGGGCTGTAGGCATGGACAGCAGGGACATAATATTTCCTGAGCAGATCTGTTTGACTGCTTCCAATTATTTGCTCCCCAGGTTATCTGCCTGTTCTACCCCCACCCAACAGGGCCTCAGTTTGTAGCTTGGATGTGTTCCAGTGTGATTTACTCTGGGTGACCCTGCTTTAGCAGGGGGGTTGGACCAGATGATCTTTAGAGGTCCCTTCCAGTCCCCACCATGCTGTACTTCTGTGGTCTCTGTGTATTTAGACAAAGAACACAGACTCAGAATCACAGAATTAGCCAGGTTGGAAAAGACCTCTATGATCATCATAGAACATAGAATCAGTCAGGGTTGGAAGGGACCACAAGGATCATCTAGTTCCAACCCCACTGCCATGGGCAGGGACACCCTACCTTAGATCAGCCTGCCCACAGCCTCATCCAGCCTGCCCTTAAACACTTCCAGGGATGTGGCCCCAAATACCTCCCTGGGCAACCCATTCCAGACTCTCACCACTCTCATGGTGAAGAACTTCCTCCTTGAGTCCAACCTATCACCTAACACCTTCTAATTAACTAACCCATGGCACTAAGTGCCTCATGCAGCCTCCTCTTAAACACCTTCAGGGATGGAAACTCCACCACCTCCCCGGGCAGCCCATTCCAATGCCAATCACTCTCTCTGTGTAGAATTTCTTCCTAACATCCAGCCTGAACCTGCCCTGGTGCACTTTGAGGCTGTGTCCTCTTGTTCTGTCACTGAGTGCCTGGGAGAGAACAAGACAGTCTCAAACTCCTCAGCTCTTAAAGCTTCTCCAAAGGTTGGACACTGAAGCTAGCGAGGCACAGTCTCAAACTCCTTAGCTCTTAAAGCTTCTCCAAAGGTTGGACATTGAAGGTAGAGAGGCACAGTCTCAAACTCCTCAGCTCCTAAAGCTTCTCCAAAGGCTGGACATTGAAGCTAGATCAGTTGCCAGAGGAAGCAAGCCCCAGCTATGAACTAAAAAGTAGCCATTACATGAGTTACTGGTGAGAAGCAAGGGAAGGCTGTTAAATAGAGTGGATGTTTGTCCCCAAAGCTGGTGTTTTCCACAGCTACGAGGCTTGAAACATGACTTATTCCTGGGTTGCTTAGGCCTGAGGTCAGCGAGATGATGGTGTTGGGTCTTTCCAGCCTCAAACTCTGCGGCTCTGCGGAAATTATGTGTCAGAGGGTTTTTCTGGTTGTAGCCAGACTGAGAGCTTGAAATCCACATGGTTGCTGACAACTCCCAACTGTCAGTAAAGCTGTTTCACAGAAAGTGTTACATGACTGATGTCTCTACAACTGCACTTTCCCAAACAGATGGGGGATGGGGGGTGGGAGGTGGGGAGGGAGAGAGAGGGAAAGGCACTGGTCTCAAATCAAATTAGTCTTGATGGATTACGCAAAAGAAATGTAACACATGCTGCACGTTTTGAGAACCTTCTAAATATAACGTCTCCATCCAAAACAAAGAGTATGACAGCACTAAAAATACCTAAACACACAGCTCTAAAGCCCTTGCAGGATGAGGACCATTGGCAGGGGGGGCTGGGAAAGTGAGATTTCGCTTGATGCAGAGCGAGATTTCACTTGATGCAGGAGGCTGACCTCATGGTTGCCACACCTTGCTTGCCCTCAGAGGTCAGCTGGGTTTTGAAAGCTTGGCGCTTGACTTCTAAGGGTTTGTCCTCCCCATGGAACGCAGGGCAGAGACAAAACTGCTCCCATTGTGACTGATGTCGTCACTGCCTTCAGAAGGAATAAATCTGTGACGTTATGGGGAGGAAAAAAAAAAAAAAAAAAAGTTAAAAATGAGCATAGCTCACAAGGGAAAATGTGGGATTGAAATTCCATTGCAGCTGGAAACAGAGCGTAATAAAGGATTAACCAGCAGCTCTTGGTCTACTCCCTGATTTTCTTTCTTGGTAGTTAGGCAGGCTATCATTTTATTTTACCAGAGTGGTTCCACTGGTTAAACACTTCCTGCATGTGCAATTGCACTCATATAGAAGTAAGATGCAGCAGTATCTGTTCTGCAGGAAAGAGATAGAGCAACACAAGACCAGCACCGTCAGGTACCTACCTATTTAACAAGCCACTGTGCTGGCTTAAATGGGGCCAAGCAGCTAAGCAAACCTGCTGTGAGTGTTCACATGGTGTTCCTGCACGGTTAGAGAGTGATGTTCTGACAATGACTTGGGGAAATTAACAAAAGCAGAAATGTATTAGAAAAATAGTACAGTGCCCAATTATGGTGCCCCCGACACAAGGAGATCAGACTGTTGGAGTGAGTCCAGAGGCAGCCATGGAGATGATCAGAGGGCTGGAGCATCTTCCCTGTCGGGACAGGCTGAGAGAGTTGGGGGTCTTCAGATTGGAGAAGAAAAGGCTCCGGGGAGACCTCATAGCAGCCTTCCAGTATTTGAAGGGGGCTACAGGAAAGCTGGGGAGGGACTGTTGACAAGGGCTTGTAGTGATAGGATTAGGTGGAAGAGATTGAAGCTGGAAGAGGGGAGATTTAGACTGAAAGATAGGAAGAATTCTTGACAGTGAGAGTGGTGAGACACTGGAATAGATTGCCATGGGGGGCCATGGATGCCCCCTCCTCGGAGGTGTTCAAGGCCAGGTTGAATGAGACCTTGAGCAACCTAGGGTAGTGGAAGGTGTCCCTGCCCATGGCAGGGGGATTGGAAATAGCTGATCTTTAAGGTTCCTTCCAACCCAAACCATTCTACGATGATTCTGTGAAAAAGCAGTCTCAGAGACAGAACTGGCAGAGTAAAAAGAACTGACATTTGCACAAACAAGAAAGGCAGAATTCCACCCCTTCCCCCCACTAAAAAAAAAAAACATTTCAAATTACACAAGTAAAACAGGCCCTGAGAAGTATAGCAAAAAGGGTCTGCACAACAGAGGGATGATTCCCTCAAGAAAATTACATTTGAATTCATTTATAGCTATTTTGGTGTTCCAATTGATAATAGCCAAATCACATCTCTAGGTTCTCTATTCTATGTAGAATCTGCTTTGGGGAAAAAAATTAGAAAGCAAGCTTCCTAATTATTATTTTGAAGGCAATTTTTTAAACTAAGAAAAAGAGCCTCCCATGCAATTACCAAAATGAATTAATATCCCTGCAGGAACAGCAGGGAAAAAAAATTGGACTGTAGCCTCTTAGCTGGTAGTGGGCCAGGGAGTTTTCTATGCTAAGACCACGTCAGGAAGAAGCAGCAGCAGCAGACATTGTGAAGATTAACACAGGTGACAATTTTAGGACAGGACAGGACAGGACAGGACAGGACAGGATAGGATAGGATAGGATAGGATAGGATAGGATAGGATAGGATAGGATAGGATAGGATAGGATAGGATAGGATAGGATAGGATAGGATAGGATAGGATAGGATAGGATAGGATAGGATAGGATAGGATAGNGAATAGAATAGAATAGAATAGAATAGAATAGAATAGAATAGAATAGAATAGAATAGAATAGAATAGAATAAGCCAGGTCAGAAGAGACCTCCAAGCCCATCCAATCCAACCTATCACCCAGCCCTATTCAATGGCACTAAGTGCTCCATCCAGGCTTTGCCTGAACACTCCAAGGATGGTGACTCCAACACCTCCCTGGGCAGCCCATTCCAATGCCAATCACTCTCTGTGATGAACTTCCTCCTAATATCCAGCCTATACCTCTGCTGGCACAACTTGAGACTGCTCCACTTGTCAGTGATCACCTTACTCAGTCAAGACCATTGTGGCTCTGTAGAAGTGGTAGAACATCAATTTCTCCACGAGAAGCACCCAGAGCACCACTGCAAGGAAAGGCACTGGCACTTACAACAACAATTAGAATTATAACTGGGAGTATTGGGGAAAAAAAATTACCTAGCACCTAAGCAGTGCTCTTTTAAACCTTCAGTATGTTTTAGAAACTTTAATTTTGATTCACCCTGGCTTATGCCAACTTGCAGCAGCAGCCAGATGGGGGTTGCTGTCCCACCAGGCACCTACATGACTTTGTGGGGATGTTTATGTGGTGGGAGGTGCTGCCTGGGAAAGGCTCTTGTTCAGGCATGTGCTGAGTCAATGTATTTCTCTGTCAGCTTGTACCGGCAGAACAATTACAGTGGTCAAAGAGTTATTTATAACTGTCCTCCTGCAACAGGATTCTTGAGGGAGGGTGTTGGTGTGAGCACTGCTATTCCATCTACACACACATCTACACATGCAGCAGCTGCATCTCCGCTTAGTGAACTCCAAATACTCTCCAACATAACTCCTGGTTCTAGGGTTTTCTTTCCAAGGAGGTCACTTGTGTGGGGGGAAAAAAAGAACACAGCCCTGACCACAGTCAGCCCACACCTCGTTTGAGAGCCTGGAGGCCTCCCCACAAATTGCCATCACTTCTTTTTGGCCTCATCAAGACCAGCGGTGTGGGTAAGCCTCTGACCACACAAACAAACCTGAGCATGAATGTGGCCTCATTCAGGCTGGCTGGCCTTGGACTTGCCTCCTCTCAGAAAGCCACCAGACAGCTTCTGAAGCCCATGGGAAAAGGAACCTTATCCTTGGAAAACTCAGGGCTCTGATCTGGTCACCATGTAGGAAAGCCACCCCCATGGGACACAGCCAAGCCTTGCTCTCTGCTGGCTGCAGTCCCTTCGCTTGCTCGTGTGGAACAAGTTACAAAATCAGATCATCGATGAACCAATTTAAGCAGTAACCTACCCCGGGTCAAGAATGACCTTCTCAATACTCTTAGTTTCTTGTACTCCAGAATATGGATGAGCCAGGCAGGAAAAACAAACAAACAAACAAACGAAAAAAAAAGAAACCATAAAAAACACAATGGCAAATGCCTGATGAGCAAACTGCAGCCATACCTGTGGGCTGCCCAGGCAGCAGTGTGCCCGCATCATTGTGCTGGCTGGGAGCAGGTTGGTAAGGAGCAGGAGCAGTCCTCAAGCACTCAGGAATGTTTGCCTGCGAGTTTCTTTGCTTTGTTGTGCAGTTTCAGCTGCAAGCCAGCGTTCAGCCTGCCTGCCTGCCTGCCTGCCTGCTGCCAGAAGGCTCTGCAGAGAGGAGACTCCGCTTCCTGCGCTGAGGCTTTGCAGCTTTTCCTCTCCTGGCATTGATTTCCCTGTGTGCAGGGGAAGAATTTGCCTTTTGCTCCGTGTCTGCAGAAAATGGGAAGGAACTGGGAAAAAGGATGGGGCTGTTTAGGAACCCTCCCGGCAAGGCAGTGTAGCTTGTAAAGGAGGACTGAATTGCAAAATTTCTGTGAGGGAGAAAACAAAGCCTGTCTCTTCCATCTTGAATCTCAGAGTCCTGCCAGGCAGGCAGGATGCTTCGCACATTTAAAGGTGCAAAGCACATGATAGAAGCTGTATCTGGAGGGAAAGAGATGTCTGCATGCATTTCAGAGATGGTAGGGCTGGAAGCACAAAAAACCCAGCACAAGTACAAGCCTTTTCTCTACCATTTTTCTTCTGCGTGGGATCCATACGGTAGGAGTTACTACCACGGTAGGAGGAGGTCAGCAAAGGGAAACAGGTGACTGATTCCAAAACTGGGATTTGAAACCACTTACACACAGCACACCAACTGCACTAGAGAAGTAATCTTTTGTGCTGATGGGGATGAACATGAGTCACAGAATCACAGAATTGCCTAGGCTGGAAAACACCTTTAGGATCGTTAAGTCCAACCATTAGCCTAACACTGAAAAGTCCTTGCCAAAACCATGTGGCTAGACACCAGGCCTACACAACTCCTAAATACCTCCATAGATGGTGACTCCACCTCTTCCCTGGGCAGCCTGTTCCCGTGTTTGAGAACATTTTCAATGAAGAAATTCTTCCTGATATCCAAACTAACTTCCACTGGTGCAACTTGGGGCCATTTCCTCTTGTCCTATGGCAATGCTTTCATTCCTGGTCGTTGTCTTTACTTGGAAGGTGGCAGAGCACTGGACCAGGCTGCCCAGAGAGGTGGAGACTCTGAAGGCTTTCAGAGTCTGCCTAGATCACAGAACCACAGAAACATTCAGGTTGGAAAAGCCCCTCAGGATCAACAAGTCCAACCAATAACCCTGCTCTGCAAGGTTCACCCTAAACTGTAGCCCCAGGCACTACAACCAGACCATCCTTAAACACATCCAGGGTTAGTGACTCCACCACCTCCCTGGGCAGCACATTCCAATGCCTGACCATTCTTGCTGGGGAATTGTTTTTTCCTAATATCTTATCTAAACCTATCCAGTGGCAGCTTGAGGCTATTCCCTCTTGTTCCATCACCTGTGAGAAGAGACCAGCACCAACCTCTCCACAGCCTCTTTTCAGGTAGCTGTAGCCAGCCATGAGGTCTCCCCTCAGCCTTCTCTTTTTCAGACTAACCATCCCCAGCTCCTTCAGCCTCCCCTCATAAGACTTATTCTCCAGGCCCTTCCCCAGTTTCCTTGCCCTCCTCTGCACTGGCTCTCTGTGTGATCTGCTTTAGGTGATCCTGCTCTGGCAGAGAGGAGTTGGACTCAATCTTCAGAGGTCCCTTCCAACCCCTAACATAGTGTGACTCTATGATTCACAATGTTCTGCTAAGACTCCTGTGCTTTGGGGTTTTTGTTGTTGTTGGTTTTGGGTTTGTTTGTTTTGGTTTTTTTTAATAAAACCTCCCTTTCCTTAGGAACACTAAAATTAGCAATGCCAAGAATAGACACCAAAATCATCTTCCCCACTGGCTTTGCTCCGATGTGAGTGGCACAGCGTCGAGCACAGGAGCAGATTAGCCTCATGCCACAGGAAAAACCAGAGTATTGCATCTGAACTGCCAAGTTTCCACCCTGCCTCTGAGGACAGGTTGTGTGCTCAGCTCCTTGCACCCATTGCAGCAGCTTACTGAAGCTATGCTCTGCAACCACCACCAAAGCAGCCTGCCCTTTGGACTGAGCCATTCCAGCCAGCTGTGGCTTTATCATTGTCCCTCTGAGGTGTGCCCTGGCCTGTCAGATGCTTGGGTATTATAAAGCAGTTAATACTTTAACAACAGAATCCTTCATCTGATCGATCATCTTTTCTTTTTGTTTGTTTGGGGTTTTTTTCCCCTATTCTCCCATAACCTTCCATCATGCACTCTTCCCACCAAGAGTTTTGGCTACTGTGAGAGGTGAAGGGTCGCACCTGGACATCATCCATCACAGTGGCGTCTGCTTGGCAGGCTGTGGTGAGCAGGTAGGACCAGCTCTGGTGAGAAGGGCTGCATGCTCTCACTGCAGGCTCCCAGGTGAAGTTCTACCACAGCTCTGCCAGCTCTGCATGGCACAGTAGCATGCCTTCTCTTACAGCTTAGAAGAGTGTAAGCTGAGAAGGAGAATTTCCTGACAATCTGCATCAGTATCACAGAATGTTTGGGGGTGGAAAGGACTTTGAAAGCTCATCCAGTCCAACCCTCTGCCAGAGCAGGATCACCTAGAGCAGATCACACAGGATAGCATCCAGGCAGGTCTTGAATATCTCCAGAGAGGAAAACTCCACAACCCCCATGAACAGCCTGTTCCAGGGTTCTGTCACACTCACAGGGAAAAATTCCTCCTCATGTTTCGATGGAACTTCCTATGCCTCAGCTTCTACCCATTGCCTCTTGTCCTGTCATTGGGCATCACCCAGCAGAGCCTGGCTCCAGCCTTTTGGCACTCACCCTTTACATCTTCATAAACATTCATGAAGTCACCTCTCACGCTCCTCCTCTCCAAGCAGCAGAGCCCCAGCTCCCTTAGGCTCTCCTCATAAGGAAGATGTCCTGCTATAGAGCTTCAGTCTGTTTCAAACTATAGCAAGTGCCCACACATAAACCTCACTCATAGAATCACAGAATCATAGAATCATTTTACAGGATCACAGGATCTTAGAAGTCAGAAGAGACCTTTGGAGATCATCAAGTCCTACCCTCCTGCCAGAGCAGAACCTGTAATCTAGTGCAGGACACACAGGAATACATCCAGACAGGGCTTGAAAGGCTCCAGAGAAGGAGACTCCACAACCTCTCTGGGGAGCCAGAAAAAAACTTTAAGATGACTGAGTTCAACCATCAAAATGGTTTCTCCTCAGACACAGGCTGTCATCAGCCCAAGGTGCAATTGCTATGTCATAGAATCATAGAATCATAGAATGGTCTAGGTTGGAAGAGACCTCAAAGATCATCCAGTTCCAACCCCCCTGTGCCATAGGCAGGGACACCTCCCACTAGAACAGGACGCTCAAGACCTCATCCAGCCTGGCCTTGAACACATCCAGGGAGGGAGCAGACACAACCTCCCCGGGCAACCTGTGCCAGTGCCTCACCACCCTTACTGTGAAGAACTTCCTCCTAACATCCCATTGAAATCTCCCTTCCACCAATTTGAACCCATTCCNAAGGGGCAGAATCCCCTCCCTTGCCCTGCTGGTAATGCTTCTCTTGCTGCAGCCCAGCACACAGTTGCTGTCTGAGCCGCCTGTGCACACTGCTGGCTCATGTTGAGCTTCTCATCCACCCAGACAGTCCTAGTTATCATTGAAAACAAGATTAAAAAAGGACTTTATATACTTTTCTTCATCTTTCCTCACCAGAAATCAAGACTAGAAAGCATCAGTGCTCGTACAGATTTCCAGAAACCCTGGAGAGGAAGGAGCTTCTAGAACTTCTCTGTTGTAGCAGGAGATGGGTTGGAGCTGGATGATCTTTGAGGTCCCTTCCAACCTAAACCATTCTATGATTCTATGATTCAGCTGCAGCCCTGTGAAACCTGCTTGTGTTCAAAATCCTACAGCAGCAGTGGAAGGAGCTGTGTTGTCAGCTGCCTGGTTTCAGATACGCTGCTGCTGCAGGCCAGGGAATAAACATGGGGTCTGTCCCCGAGCAATGACTGCAGGTCAGGCCCCAAGGAATGGGTGCAGAGAGGGAGCCACGAGAGGAGAAGATAGAGCCTGAAACTGTGAGGAGTGATTCCAGTTGCTGTATGCTTTTCTCCCCTTGCTTCACACGGCATGGAATGTTGTGCTATGCAGGAAAGCTGAGGTGAAAAGCAAGTGGAGGAGGAAGGCAGTAACATAAAACTGGCACAGGAATGTGGTCAGCATTTCGGGCTGAAAGCAGCAGTGGGCACAGAGAAGATGGCAGCAGCTCGGTGAAGGTAAGAAGCGCTGTAAGAAAATGAGAAGGGGAAGTGGACAAATGAGCTGAATAAATGTTGTGGTGGAAAACAGCTGGAAGAGCATCTCTGGAGGCTGAGAAAAAGCAGAAGCAGAATGGAGAGATCATCATCATCTGTCCATGCTTATAATGATGACAGATATGACAGCTCACCCAAGCCAAGCATTCCCATCCTGCTGTGGCACTGTCTTGTTCCCAGAACAAAATTCCTCAGCAGTTGCTTCGAGCCCAAAAAAAAAAAGAAAAAAAAAAGGACATCTTTTACTGCTGTCTCCTGTGTTTTTATTTACTCCTCACTGTTTCTTTTCTGCTTTTCTATTTCCCCTTCTCCTCATCTTGATGATGATCAGGTTTTGCACTGCCTGCAAAACCACATTGCTCGTGAGAGGACACAAGAAGAGGCTTTGCTGTTTTCCAGCCTCTTTCCTGAGCTGGCTTTTCTCAGAGTCTCTTTAAGCAGCATTTTTCCCTCTTCAGATGTCATTTAAGGAACATGTTGAGTAGATGGGCCAGAATCTTTTTATGGGGTGTTCAGCTAGTCCAAAGGGTCAGTATTTAGCTACGTTGTTCAGGTTTGTGCTCATCTCCTCTGTTAAATCCCAGTCTACAGGATCTCAGTGTTACAGTCTTGGTCTCTCTCTCTCCCACAGATATTCCCATCACACTAAAGGGAACATCTCCCTAATTACCAATTATCTATCAACAGCATATACGAGACCTAGGACAGACAGACTCAGAGGCTGGTAGGGGTTGGGAAGAACCTCTAAAGGTCATCAAGTTCAACCCTCCTGCTAAATCAGGTTCACCTAAAGAAGGTCACACAGGAACACATCCAGGTGGGTTGTGGAACATTTGCAGAAACATTTTAGCATCACCTAATCATCATCATCTCTGTATTCTGCAGACCACTGTAGGAGAAGCCATGTGAAATGTCTTGTCCCTGTGGAGGCAAGACTGGGAAAGTGTAACTGGCACCTAAGGACTCACTTCAGAAGTACAGCAAATCTGGTTTGACACCAAAAAAGAAAAAATTACGTTTATCTGGATGGTTGTTTCCACTCCTGAGTAGAGCTACAGTCTGTTCCTGACTAGTGGTCACCCTCATCTCTCAGTCTTGGGGACCAGGAAGGTCACCAGGTATGTAAGCACCATGCTGCCAGACAGCTGCCAAGTTGCCACTGTAACTCCCAGACAGGATCCTGGGAACTGCAGACCAGGAATTTTGCTGCCCATCCTTGCTAATGGCATTTCAAAAATGGGTCTAACAAATTCAAGTCAGTGCACACAGGGATAAATGTGGTCCGTTGGGACTGAGGCAGTGTGGTTTCTACAGGGAGAAATCCTGCCACACCAACCCACCTGTCCTCAGTGTGCTTCAATAAATACAGAGTGGGGTCAGGAGGCTCAGAACAGTCCAGTTTTGAAAACAAAGCTTCTGATGAGGCTCCACACCTGTAGTGGGTTTGCAGTTCCCTGCCCCCCCACCTTTATAAACCCTGGCTAAAACTCAGAAAAAAACACTGGAAGTTAATAAATGAAGCTTTATATTTACAGCAATGCACAATATCCAAGCAGATATTTACAAGATATAACAGATATTTACAGATATATACAGTAAAAAGGCAATACAGACACCACAGCCCTCCCAGAGACCAAAATCCCCAAGAGAGGGTAACCAAACTCCCCCTACCACCTTTCCCCCCTTCCCCAGCTTTATCTCACCACCTGCTGCTGCTGCAGATAAGCTGAAGATCAGTCAGAGATTAGTAATAGGAGAAGTTAGTAGTTTTAGTGATTTTACTCTGAATTTAGCCACCAAGATCAAGAGACAAAGGAGAGAGCAGCTGGAGCCAGCACAGACAGAAGCAGACTGTTAATCTGGATGTTTGGGGAACAGCTCTTAAAACAACTTTTTTTTCCTTTCTCAGTGAAACTCAGTGAAGTGCCACACTGTGTTTAACTCTCTCTCAGCCAATAGTCTAATTTCTCACTCAAATTCTCCAATTAGCTCAAACCAACACAACACCTGAGGTTATCAGAGAAACCAACTCATCACAGGATGGGAGGAAAGGTTTACAGGATATGAAGCACAAGATTAAAAGATGGAGCCCTCTTTACAGGAAGGACATGGACCTGATGGAGCAGGTACAGAGGAGGCCACAAAAATGATCAGAAGGTTGGAGGAGCTCTGCTACGAAGACAGGATGAGGGAGCTGGGGGGTGTTCAGCCTCAAGAGGAGGCAGCTCCAGGGGGGTCTAATAGCAGCTTTCCAATACATGAAGGGGACTAGAGGAAGGATGGAGAGAAGCTGTTACAAAGGCCTGCAGTGACAGGATGAGGGCAGTGAGTTAAAGCTGGAGAAGAGCAGATTTAGATTGGATGTTAGGAACAAATTCTTTACTATCAGGGTGATGGAGCACTGGAGCAGGTTGCCCAGGATGGTGGTTGAGGCCCTTTCCTTGGACACGTTCAAGGTGAGGGTGACCTGGGCTAGTGAGGAGGTCCCTGCTGACTGCAGAGGGGGCCGGGCTAGATGACCTCTACAGGTTCCTTCCAGCTCAGGCCATTCTATGTTTCTATGATTCTATAACTTTGATAGTTACTCCTCAGGTGGGGAAGAGGCATCAGCACTGTGGGACCAATGCTGGGACTGTCTTTAAGCAACATTTTCAGTGAGTAGCTGAAGGGGGGGAGCATATAGTGGAGTCCTTAGGTTTTTATGTGGCACTAAGGTCTTTCAGATAAGCAACTCTAGAAGGGCTTTACAAACTTGAGTAAGTGGCCAATGGATCCATAAGCAGATGCTAGAAAGGTTAGGCACTGATGAACCTCTAAGATCCAAATCCAACAGCTGGGGGTGCTGGGGCAGTACAGAGAGGATGGGCTGCAGGATATGATCAGGCTTTCCAGCACTTCCTCCTGCCACTGTTGGAGACAGGCTTAGGGCTGTATGGACTTTGGTCTGATGCAGCTGCTAAGGTCTTCCGTTCTTAAATGTTCTTCTGCATATCATCCCAAGCCACTTCCTGGTTTCAGTGCACACTCTGATGGGACAAATTCCTGGTCTAGCACTAGGCTTGGGATGCAAAACCCATGGAGTCCCATTGCTCCATGGAGTCCCCTTGCTTCAGTCCCCAAAGCCAGTCCTGCCTGCCTGCCTCCACGTCTCCCCAGTAGCTGACCTGCTGGGCAGGCTAAATATAAAAGCTTGCAAGGACCAGGGGACAGTCAGAGAAGGAAACAGCCTCTGCAGATGTGCTCCCACACACGTGCACTCTCTCACTTCCTCCTGCCCTAGCAGCCCTTGAAGAGTAAAGGTCTGTGCAAAACCAACAAACACTTGACTGGAAAAACCTTGCTTTCACCTCCTCACCTTCCCTTGGATTTCTCTGGGGTTTGCAGAGCATTCTTTCAAGGTCCAGCATTGCCCAACTTTCTGTTCCTCCTCTTCATGCTGCTTGTGCAAGCATGTCCATCCCTGAGCTGCAGGAAGGTCTGTCCCTTTTCAGGGCAGGGTCTGTGGGTGCTCCTCCTGCCTTTCCTCCAGGCATGTCCTATCCAGACCTGCAGACCCAGCAGGGGCTGGTAGAAGCCAGTGTCTCAGTCTGCCAACTCCACAGCCATGCTTTTGGTAGCTAAATGTGGCCAGACTCGATCAGACAGCAGAGTCTACCCTCAACCACAGCAGGGCTATCTTAATCCACACAGGAGGTGGCTGTCAGAGGTATCACTGCTACCACAGCCAGCTGGGCAGATGCCCTGCAAGTGCCACCTCCCACTGCAATAAGGTTCTGACACGGGAGGCTGACACCACCTGGCTCAAGTTGAGGGCTGGGGGGAACTGAAATCAAGGCAGCATGATGCAGCAGCTTGTGCAGGCTGGCAGCCCTCCATGCTGGGTGGCTTCTGCACTAGCAGGCTAAGGGTAAATTCTCTGTCTCCCCCAGCTCCTTCTGTGTCCCCGTTTGCTCAGGTTGTATCCCAAAGCCTTTCCTGCATTACATCCCCTTTTCCAATGCCCAGATGTGATGCATGACCTCGGAGGCTGCTGGGTTGACTTTACTGAGGGAGGACTGATGAGCCCAGCCTAACAAGAGACCTCTGCTACCACTTAGAAGAGCTGCATTCCAGCTCCCCCTCCCCCAGCCCGTTCAACACCACCCACACAGCAATCCATCAGCATCACCTATGGAGCATCTGGGGGCAACATGTAATTAGGAATGATGCTGTCTGCCATTTATAGACACACTACTGCAAAGAAAACCTGGTGAAAGTAATACCCACCGACAGACATTCCTCAGAGCTTGCACCAAGCTTTCATGGGGAAAAGTAACGGGAAGGTGGAGGCAAGATGCAGGGAGAAGACAGCAGGATGAAGGCAGCAGCGTGCTCCACACAGCTTTAAAACAAAGCAAGCATTAAAATACAGGCTTGGAATGAATGATCCTGACGTAGCTGTCTGATAAAAGAGACAAAAAGTGAATCCTCCAGAAGGAGAACACCCTGTCTTGCTGGGTAAGTAGAGCTGCTCTGTGATCCCTCTGCTTCATGACCCCTCCCCTGGGATGATGCTACACTGCCTGTGTGCAGGACATCATGGAGACCATAGTGTTTTCCTCTCCAAACCTTTCTGTGCCAGAGATGTTCTTTCAGCTTTTCCTCCCAGCTGATGCTGTGTGGCTCCTCAGAAACGTGCCTGCTTCTCAGGTTGGGAATGCTTTTTTTTTTTTTCCTCCTCAGTTGTGCTGGTTTGAACTGATTGGAGGATTTGAACAAGAAATTAGACTATAGGCTGAGAGAGGAAAATACTGATGATGCTACTTCACTCATAGCTTTACTAAGGGAAAAAAAAAATGTTTTAGGAGTTGTAACCCAAACATAGATAAGTCAGACTGCTTCAGACTGCTTTGGGCTGTGGCTCTTGCATGGCTCTTTTCTCCCTGCCTTTCCTAGCTGGATCTGAATAATTTCACTAACTTCTTTCCTGCTGCTAATCCCCCTGGCCCATCTACCTTCACCTATCTGCTGCATAAAACAGCTGGTGAGATAAGACTGGGGAAAGGGCGAAGGTGGTAGGGGTGGTTGGTTACCCCTCTTAGGGATTTAGATCTCTGGAAGGGCTGTGGTGTTTCTGTATTACCTTTTTACTGTATCTATCTGTAAATATCTGTTATACATTGTAAATATCTGCTTGGATATTGTTCAAACCTGTAAATATAAAGCTTCATTTATTAACTTCCATTTGACTGAGTCCTAGCCTGGGTTATTTCAAAGTGTGGGGGGGGGGGGAGCAGATAACTTTTTACTGTTTCCTGTTTTTAATCTCCACCTTTTTTTTTTCTTTTTTCCTTTTTTTCTTTTTCTTTTTTTTTTTCTTTTTTCTTTTTTTTTCTCTTCAGGATTTCTCCAAGGGGGCTGTGCTTGGCCACGACACTGTAAGCATTCAGCACACAGGCCTGTGTGTTGGCTTTGGAGGCATACATCAGCTCACTGTCACAGCAAAAAACCAGCTGTGTGTGAGAGATGCTGGGACTGCTCTGCCGAGAGTCACTGACCAGCCTTGGAAAATGCAAAGTCAAACAAAAGGAAGTGTGATCCATGAAGAGGACATGAGGAGTAGTGAGCCAAATAAACAAAAACACAGGGCAATTTTTTTTTTTTTTTTAGGTGCATCACAACCCAGAATCAAAGAACAGAGGCAGAACCTGAAAAAGCATCAGGAGGGGCTGAAGGAGAGAAAATCTTGCATCTCTCCGTGTAGGAGATACATCCGTCAGTGAATTTGATTTAAAGCAAATAATGGAATCATAAACCAAAAAAAAAAAAAAAAAAAACAAAAAAAACAACAGGAAGAAAACCCAAAAGAAA
>VWZI01016727.1:631361-646896 GCA_013396835.1 Psilopogon haemacephalus | reverse complement strand
AAAAAAGATGAGGTTTATGAAGCTGGATGGTAATTTTCCACTCTTTTCAGAAGCATCTCGGAATACCCAGGGGAATAATACCTGGAAAAGAAGCATTTTGGTTGTGCATTAGGCTACAAGGCATGTTCTGTGCTAAGTTAATGAAACACAATTCGTATTTCTATCAGCCAGGAGGAAATCCTGGTGTTAAAGCACTGGGCAAAGAATCCTCTACAATGTTTTAAGATGTTTTCAGCTTCCACTTGGAAGTCAGGTTTTCAAAAATGTGTTTAGTTTCTCTGAAGCCAGGTAGCTAAGTGGCTGCTTTTCAGAAAGGTCCAGCAGCCACAGGGCTTTCCTGAGAAGTGCAGATGTTAACTTCCTTTCAAATTATGGCCTTTAATTAAAAAAAAACTATGAGTTTACACGAGCCAGAGGCTGATAGTCCACTGCTGTTCATCAAACACAAGCACACACCCCAAAGCTAATGTGAAGTCTACATTAATGCAGGAGACATTGATTCTGGAACAAAACAAAAAAATTATCACAATGACCTCCTCTCCCTAATGCCAAGTCAAGGATGGAGATTGTCCAATAGGTTTTCACTAGGGTAGGGCTCTGTGGTGCCATTATTGTCCTGCTGTCATTCAGTTGGGTTTCCACAATGGACCAGCTACATGCTTCCAACATGCAAGCATCACCAGAGCTGCGTTTAGTTCATTGCCAGGTTACAAGTATCTGAAATTGGTTACTGTGCTGTTCTAAAAAGACACATCTCAGTACACTTCTGGCTTTGCAGCTACCTTCGCTTCTGATTCCTGGGAGCTTTAATTGTAAAGAAAGAGGAGCAGACTCCCATGTAGTGCATGTCTAAAATGTATTCAAGTAGAAATCCCCAATGTTTTCACACCCAAGGAAGATCCCTTTACCTTCTTCATTTTCTGGACGATTTCTGCATAATGTGATTCTTTTTAAAGCTCATATTAGTTCGCTGATTGTAAAGCTAATTTCTCCCTGTCTTATTATATTCAGTCTGCAAACAGCCTAAAATAACAGGTCTCCGGGACTAACCCAGAGCTGGAGTCTATTATAACAGCAGTGCCTCAGGCAGCACAACCAACGTGGGGCAGTAGCACAAAGAGGCAAGCAGGAGATGCTCGAAGGGGCCTTTTTCTTTATTACATCCCAGCCTACACCAGTAACCCACTTTCATTTACAGAGGAAAGAAAATAAATTGCCTTAACAAAAAAAACCCAAACAAACAGAAAAAACCCCCCACGAACATTGGATCCAGAAAAGCATCAGCCAAAGTCCTCCTTCCCTCTGAAGTATTAGCTGCAGAGTGAAGTCTCTTTATGATTTTGCTAGCAGCCTTGCTTTTCCTTGTGAGGACAAACAGGGCTTGGACTTAGTTTGGAGGTGCTATTAGCAGCTGCTATTAGCAGTGACTTGGTTTGCCGTAATTAAAATTGCTGATGCAGATTTGCAGAGCCTGTAGAGGGAGTTCACGAGTACAGCATCCTTTTGATGTGTTGATGGAGTGAAGGGCTGGTAAGTGGGTATCTAGAATCTAGGAGGGCATTTCTCTCATCATTACAATTTAGGATGGTGACACTTTGACTGTAAGCTATTTAATAGTGTTTCTGTATTCATTAAGGGCAAAGTTCAGCTTCGTGCAGACAGCTGGTGTATGGTCCTTTTATATAACACTTAAACCTCATGATGAGGCTGGGGGAGGAAGGGCAGCTGTGGGCAGAGCAACTGTGCAGGAGAGGCTCTGGACCCTCCCGACATCAGAGGAAGTTTCAAAGGAGCCTCTGAACAGGCTAGCTCAGAAGACAGGCTCTAAGGGAAGTCAAGGATGCAACCATAGATCTGCCAGCACCAGTACTCTGGAGCCTGAGGAACCTATAAATAAGTTACCAAGGATGCAACCACAGATTTGCCAGCACCAGTACTCTGGAGCCTGAGGAACCTATAAATAAATTACCGAGCTAAAGCAAGCTAAACCAAGCTTCCTGCAGACAGCCACACATGTGAGAGGGGTTGCGCCAAAACCTCGGAGTCTGCCTGGCCTGGGCAGAACTGACTCTTCTCCTCAGCTTCCCACGAGAGCCTGATCATTGGCTCTTTGTTTACAGACAAAGAAAATTGATCCCAAAACAATCAGGGAAGAGAAAGTGTGGAAAAGTCTGTGTCTAGCAGTTGTGTCGCCACCAGTGGGGCAGTTAACCCAGCGTTAGGCTGATTCCATTAAAACCAGAATTGATGTGGAAGTTAAATGAATATTTTAAATCTTTGGTTTGTGTTTTGTGGTTTGGTTTTTTGGGTTTTGGGGGTTTTCTTTGGCAGTTTTGTTGTTGTTTGGTTGCTTTTTATGTGGAAAAAAAAAATCTAATTAAAATTAAATCTCCTAAGAATGACTTTTTAACCTTTGAGTTTTCCTTACCTTACTACTTCCTCTGGAAAGCAATTGTTAATAGCATTGATGTACTCCTGAAGGAGCGACCCAGGTTCTGCTTTTATTTCTTGCACCTTTCTAAGTCCACCAGTGGTTACAAAGAGCCTGCGTGCTTTGCTGTCGTGTGGTAACACCTACACACAGGGGGGAAAAAAAAAAAATCATAATTTTTTTTTTCTTTTAAAGGAATCTCTACACTATTAGGCTCAAACATTGCTTCTCTGCCGTTAATTCAGAGGGCAGATGAAAATGGAAGACCAGAGGAACAACAATCTGTATTTTAACACCCAGTAGTACAGGGAGGGAGAAAAAAAAAAAATAACAAAAAATAATCACAACCCAGCCCTTTATGGTTAGAAGATAATTGAACGTGCAGCACTTTAATAGGTAACACAGATAAAAATAATGAATTGATTATTTATCTTCGGGCAAATAATATTTCTCCAATTATTCCTACGGAGACAATAAGATTGTGGAGGTTAAATAGATAATAAAAGCAGAAATGCTAACACGGACTCGCAGCAGCATCTGTTCCACTTAAACCAAGTTATTGGGGTCCTTCTTGATGTCAATTCCCACAGCTTAATTGTGGAGCAGACTTTTCTATCATTCTAACGATATAGGTTAGTGCATGAAAACAATGCTGAGAATTGTTGCAAGCGAACAATGCAGCCTTGAAGCATTACACGCTGCTGCTGCTGCTGCTAAATTCCTAGATATTAAAATCCTACAGCACACTGTGTAGCCATGGAAGCCTTTTTGCAAACGCACACACATGCACACACAAAGCAAAAAGAAAAAAAAAGTGAAGTTTCTGCAGCCAAAGGGGATGAGAAGCAGAAATGATCAGACAATGCATTCTGTGCTCCCTGAGTGATGCCAATATGCAGCTCTGTCCAGAGGATGGGAGGGAGAGAGGGAGGGAGGGAGAGAAACAGGGAGGGAGGGAAGTGGGGGCTGGGCAAGGGAGAATGACAGCCTGTAGTTCATAGACCCACGGGGGCTGCAATAATATTAAACCAAAACCAAAACAAAACAAAACAAAATTTTAAATAGGAAAAAAAAAATTTAATACATTTAAAAAATAAAATACAAACAACAAAACAACCAAGAGAGAGAGAATGCAAGATGTCATCTGCATCTACAACAAAATCAGACAGGTTTAAAACCAGCCCTGAGAGTTACATACTATGGGAGCAAAAACTGTTTCGTAAGCTTCACACTGGCCAGACAAATCAAGCCATAAATTTGTCTGCATCTCAATGTAAACCAAGAGCCTCAGAGGAGGAAGGGATTGCCTAAAAGGATGTAGGAAAAGAAGGATGAGGTTTCTGCCATGCACACAGGCAAACAGCCTTTGTTTCTCTGGTCCCTCCAGGCTGCACAATATCAACAGACAGGTAAAGAAAAAGCAGGGGAGCAGAGAGGCTTCTCCCTGTTATGTGTTTCACAGACATGTCAGGATCAAGTGCGATGGTTTGGTTGAGGGGACTGAGAAGGTGACTGCTTGCACATATCTCCCACAAGAACTTCCAAGGAGGAACTAGCAAGGGGACAGGATATGGCTCCTTTTCCCTGCCTTCCTCCTCCACATCGTGACTCCCAGGCTGGGTAAGACAGCAGAAAGCTCTCTTGGAAGAAGCCCTAAAGATAGACAGTACCTCTGAGACATAGTCACTCCCCCTAGTCCAGACTGAGACAGCACAGAACTGCACAGCCCCTGAAGATGATGATGCTAACACGACACAGTCCAGCGCTGAGAAGGGAGAGCATCCCACTCTAAGCACAGCTGGGAAATAAGCCTTTTACTGGGCTATAAATAAGCCCACAGAAGTATCACACCACAGCTCCAGGAACAGGAAACTCCCAAGCTACGGTACAAGAGAGAAAAAAATGCTTTCGCTGCAGAGAGCTTAATTTTCAACGTATACTTCAGAGGAGCAAATGCCAGACAAGCATCGTTAGTTTAACACAATGTAGGAGAAGAAACCCAAAACAAAAAGCATCAGCTGCCGTGAAAGGTACAAAACCCGCTCCAACGGCAGACAATGCTCGAATCCATACACTGGGTAATCAATTACGATACACTCAGCTCATCAATAGCTCCAGTCAGCACACAGAAGGACCAGGCAGAGGACGGTGTGCAAATCTCCAGCCTTTGTACAGGCTTAGCAAGAAGGCAGGACAAACCCAAGGGTGACAATGCAATCAGGAACCTGCACTGCACGCAGCGCTGCTTCCAGAGCCGCGATAATGAGAACTGATTGCCGAGGCTGTTTCGCGTGGCTCTTTCCAGAAAGAACACCTCCAAGAGAGCCTGGCACCCCCTGCTAACAGATTACACTGCGGAGAGAGACCGTAGCAGGATTCCCAACGCTGCAGAGACTGGAAATGTCCTGATTAGTTAGCGATGACTTCAACAGTTTTCAATATTTTGATTGCGTTGTCTCGCTCTTTGCATCCTGCCCTCAGATCTGCAGGGCAATTAACGACAAACACCTTCGGATCTTCAGGGAGGGGTGAGAAAAGATTTGGGATTTTTACAATTAGGTAACTGAGACTTGAAAATTAACGAGGTTTAAAAAGTGGTGAAGCCTTTATACTGTAGATTGTAGAATACCTGGGTTAAGGCACCGCTGTACAGACAGCCTGGGCTTTATCTAAACCAGCTGGGACTGGGACCGCTGCGACACATGGAGCCAGTGAAAGTATCCAAATGTGAGTTAATGTCTCACTTATTCTGGGGAGGCAAGCAATTACAAAACACCTTGCTTATAGACAACTGGTTTTCCACCTTCAGGATGAATTCTGGCAGGATCCAGATGAAACATCGTCCAACTTTGTCAGAAAAAAGAAAGGGATGCTCCAAACTGCTTCTGCAGGGGATGCTTGCATATCTTTAGGAAACAACCACAGCCTTCAGAGTGATTTCATCTTTTGAACAAGAGCTACATTTTTCATTGCTAAATGGGGAAAAACTAATATATTGCTACTCATCAAGCAGAGCCTTTTCTTACCTTACTAAACTGTTCAATAATGTATTTCATAATACTGGGAGGGGCATCATGCAGCAATGGTTCCAGTGCCGGAAGATGGGTGCATTTCTGAAGGATGCCCTTTAAGGCTTTCATGGCCTATTGAAATGCAAAATAAAATGTCTGCAGTAAGGCATCAATGAAAGCAACAGGAATNTAAAAAAAAAAAAAAAAAAAGGCAAATTGATCAGAACTCTCAAAGTGCATTATATTCCGAATAAAAACCATGGTATCTATCTGGTCACCTAATGAAGAATCAATTTTTCTACTTAGATTTATTAGACCTCAAAACCTACAGTGCATCATATTTTTTATTATGTTATCTTCAGAGTCAGGCAATTTTCCTTTGGCTACAAGGGAAGCGGAGGTAGATCCTTTAAGTAAATTGAAGCACTTTAATAAAATAAGAAAACTAAAGGAAAACACATTTCAGAAGATTGTGTTTTAGAAGTGGCTTTACTAGGATGGTCTGCTGGTCTGGGATAGGAAAGGAAGGACCCTGTTGCCCAGTCAGGGAGGGAAAGTGGAAGAGTTGCACATCAGTACTTACTGTTTGCAAACAGACTCAATGTTGACTGCTCCAAGCAGTAATAACCTTCTTGGGTACAGCTAATTCAGCCTTGATATTTCAGTGGCCACAGAAAATGATTTTACAAAAGCTATTTTACAGCTCAGGAAAGTTGCATCATAGGTTTGGTTGGGAAAGGTCTTTAAGATCTTTGAGTCCAACCACCTAACTCTGCTTGAAATCTGGTGCTAAACCATGTCCCTCAGCACCACAAAGAATCATAAAATGGTTTGGGCTGGAAAGATCCTTAGAGATGGTTTGGTTCCAACCCCTTGCCATGGCACAGGGACACCTGCTACTAGACCAGGATGCTCAGAGGCCCCAACCCAACCAGGCTTTGAACGTGTCCAGGCTTGGAGTCTCCACAACTTCTTGAGTTGTGTGCAATGAAGTGACCATAGAATGGTTTGGCTTGGAATAGACCTTTAAAGGTCATATAGTCCAGCCCTCCTGGACTAAGCAGGGACACACCCAACCAGATTGCTCAGAGCCACATCAAGCCTGACCTTGAATGTGTCCAGGGACAGGACCTCCACCACCTCTCTGAGCAACCTGTTCCTGTGCTCCACCACCCTAACAGGAAAGATGTTCTTCCTAATGTCCATGCAGAATGAGATCTCTGCCTCTTGCAAACATCTGCAGGGATGGGGATTTCACCACCTCCCTGGGCAGCCTCTATCCTCCAGTGGAATGCATAGAAGCAGAGTCCAGCACAGAAGACCATAACTTGTCATATTTTACACCTCAGTTGATACATTTCCTGGCACTCAAAAAAATACATTTTACTAAAGCCCAACTCTGCTAGGTCCCACAGAAAAAGGGCTCTAAATGTGCACAGCTGCATGTTTGCAGTAGCAGAGCTTTGGGCATTGGTTACAGTTTCATTACAATAAAAGTAAATAAAAGCAAATCTGCTCCAAGGGATATAATATTTTTGTACAAAAACGTATACTTAACAGAAAATAGTAGATAATTAGAAATCAGTGACTCACAAGAAATCATAGCATTTGTGGGTGTACAAAACTCTATTCCAGACTGGGAAGAAAATGAGGGACTAGGCTGCTGTGACTGTACCATATGATTTGGAATGCAGTGAATCAGGGCTGTACAGCCTGGAGAAAAGGTGGATCTGAGGAGACCTTTTCAGTACCTGAGGGGGCCTACAAGAAAGCTGAGGAAGGACTTCTTACAAGGGCTTGTAGTGATAGAATGAGTGGCAATGGATTGATGCTTGAAGGGGGAAATTTAGGCTGGAAATTAGGAAGTGAGGGTGGTGAGACACTGGAACAGGTTGCCCAGGGAGGTTGTGGACATCCCTCCCTGGGGGTGTTCCGGGGTGGGGGTGGTTGGGGCCACTTCCCTGGGGGTGTTTAAGGCAAGGCTGGATAAGGGGGGTGGATAAGGCTCTGTCCAGCCTGATCTAGGGTAGGGTGTTCCTGCCCATGGCAGGGGGGTAGGAACTAGATGATCCTTGTGGTCCCTTCCAACCCTGACTGATTCTATGATTCTAGGTCAGGTTGGATGAGGTTTTGATCTAGTGGCAGGTGTCCTTGCCCACGGCAGGAGGGCTGTAACTAGATGGTCTTTAAGGTCTCTTCAACCCTACCCATTCTATTGATCCATGAACACGTACACCTCCTCTGACCAGCCAGTCCCAAGAAATGACACACAGCCTTTGGGCACCCTACCCCCAGGAAATCTGTGCCTGGAACATCCAACCCTGACTGATTCTATGATCTTAAGGCAGGTTGGATGAGGTTTTGATCTAGCGGCAGGTGTCCCTGCCCATGGCAGGAGGGCTGTAACTAGATGATCTTTAAGGTCTCTTCAACCCTACCCATTCTATTGATCCATGAACACACACACCTCTGACCAGCCAGTCCCAAAAAATGACACACAGCCTTTGGGCACCCTACCCCCAGGAAATCCGTGCCTGGAATGTCAACAAAGGCACATCTCATTTAGCAGATTTAAGCCTGTTGCTTACAATAAAGATCCCATCCTGCAGGTACTACAAATGTACTTGCTTTCAGCTGCAGATCTGCTGAACTGGTGTTGTCCACATAGATGGCGAGCAGCGTGGGGAGCACGTTTGCCAGCGCCACAGCACGCGCGTGCTCTGCAGTGTGCTTGCCAATCTGTTCCAAGGCCCAAGCAGCTGCTGCTTTCATGTGATCTTCTTTCTCTTCTAGCAGGCAAGCACACAGTGGTGGGATTCCCTGTAGCAGAAATGGAAAGCACAACCTTTACAGACCTGCACCGGAGAAGGACAACCGAAGAGTTGGGCAGGGAGAAATCTACAGAAATTCAACAAGGACAAAAGTAGAGTCTTGCACCTGGGAAACAACAACCCCAGGGGTCAGTATAGGTTGGGGACTGACCTGCTGGAGAGCAGCAAAGGGGAAAAGGACCTGGGGGGTCCTAGTGGGTGGAGGTTGACCATGAGCCAGCAATGTGCTCTGGTGGCCAAGAAAGCCAATGCCATTCTGGGATGTATTAGAAGGGTTGTGGTTAGCAGGTCGAGAGAGGTTCTCCTCCTCCTCTACACTGCCCTGGTGAGGTTTCATCTGGAATATTGTGTCCTGTTCTGGGCCTCTCAGTTAAAGAAGGACCTCAGGGAACTGTGCTAGAGTCCAGCAGAGAGCTATGAAAATGATGAAGGGAATGGAACATCTTCATTACAAGGAGAGCCTGAGGGAGCTCTGCTGCTTGGAGGGGAGGAGACTGAGAAGTGACTTCCATCAATGTTTATAAAGGTGTAAAAGGTGAGTGCCAAGAGGCTGGAGCCAGGCTCTGCTGGGTGATGCCCAATGACAGGACAAAGGGCAATGAGTGGAAGCTGAGGCATAAGAAGTTACATGGAAACATGAGGGAAAGTTCTTCACTGTGAGGGTGACAGAACTCTGGAACAGGCTGCCCATGGGGGTTGTGCAGTCTCCTTCTCTGGAGATATTCAAGACCTGCCTGGATGCCATCCTGTGTGATCTGGTCTAAGTGATCCTGCTCTGGCAGAGGGGTTGGACTGGAAGAGCTTTTGAGGTCCCTTCCAACCCCTAACATTCTGTGATTCTGTGATACTGATACAGATTGTTAGGAAATTCTCCTTCTCAGCTTACACTCTTCTAAAAGAAGCTGTAAGAGGAGGCATGCTACTGCTGTCATATTTTCACAGCATCATGACTAGCAAGAATTTTGAATAAATTTTAATAAATGTGGTTAAAGAAAGAAACTGATTCAATGTTCTAAGTCAGAAGGCAGTTTAAGCTAACACACATTTAAGGGATAAAAAAGAATATATGACAATTCAGGCTCTTCTAAGAGTAAAGGCTTCAGTCTTGTCAGACTGAAAGTAAAAGAATTTGAGTGTTTATGAATCTATGGAAGCAGATTACAACCAGAATGGCTCAATCACCAAATCTTTTTGTTGTTGTTGTTGGTTTTTATACACAGAAATGATTTCTTCATTTATCAACAACTTCTTGAGTCCAATATCATAGAATGGTTCAGGTTGGAAGGGATCTCAAAGCTCATCCAGTTCCAACCCCTCCGTGCCATAGTCAGGGACACCTCCCACTAGAACAGGTCACTCAAGGCCTCATCCAACCTGGCCTTGAACACCTCCAAGGAGGGAGCAGCCACAACCCCCCTGGGCAACCTGTGCCAGTGTCTCACCACCCTCACTGTGAAGAACTTCCTCCTAACATCCAGTTTAACAGTAGTTCCTGTTTGACTCATTCAATCACTTCCAGACAGATTTGAACTCTTGACCTGAAGACATGAAGAGATGGAGAACACCTCTCTCCCATCCAGCTGTTACTGAAGTTCTAGCTCAGGTTCACAGTTTGTATCCTTCCTCCATAGGATTACAGAGCTACCTCCTAGCTGGCAACGTTACGCCAGGAGACCTCAGCAGGAATCCTGCCACTTCAGGGAAGGCAAAGCTACTAAACCTCTAACTGAAAACCCTTTTTCTGAATTCCATGGACAATTTTAAAGTCTTTTCTGCACACACTGCCGTTTTTTCTCCAGATATTTTTCAAATAGAGACAACAGACCTACATGCACTAATCCCAGAGATAGATTAACTTCTTCACTCCAATAATGCTTCACCTTCTGCTCCTTAACAACACAAATGACAGAACTGTTGAGGAGATTTTACCACTGCACTGCAGCAGAAGACCAGAATTAAGAGTTTGTCCAGTATGATCCCCCAAATTATTTTCCAAAATCCATCCTTTCCAGGACACAAAACCATGGAATGGAGCTAGCACTTCACCTCACAGCACGATAGATACGCAACCGCTCATGGTTATGGCTCACTCCATCTCCTTCAGATGGTTTCAGTTCACTGAACCCTGCCTCTGCATCCCACAAGCTTAATTTCCCCTTAACCCTTTTCAGCCTGGAGAAGAGAAGGCTTCGAGGAGACCTTAGAGCAGCCTTCCAGTATCTGAAGGGGGCCTAAAGGAGGGCTGGGGAGGGACTGTTCACAAGGTCTTGTAATGACAGGATGAGGGGGAATGGGTTCAAACTGGCAGAGGGGAGATTTGAACGGGATGTTAGGAAGAAATTCTTCACAGTGAGAGTGGTGAGACACTGGCACAGGTTGCCCAGGGAGGTTGTGTCTGCTCCCTCCCTGGATGTGTTCGAGGCCAGGCTGGATGAGGTCTTGAGTGTCCTGATCTAGTGGGAGGTGTCCCTGCCTATGGCACAGGGGGATTGGAACTGGATGATCTTTGAGGTCTCTTCCAACCTAAACAATTCTATGATTCTATTATTATTGCTTGTGGTTTTATTTGGGTTTCTTTTGTATCTTATTCATAAAAATATTTAATTTCACGAGAGTTTGCACAGATCGCTACAAAATCTCTCTCTCAATGCACTCCCATCAGTTACGGCAGCAAGGATATCATTTAGGTCCTTCCTCATTAACTCCACCTCATTAGGTGGATTCATCCCACCTAATATCAAACACTCAGCAGCAGGACCATATTAGCTCTAGGCATCCCTGGAAGTGGAGACAGACAGACACATCCAGAGAGAAAGGACCTGCAGAGAGGGCAAGAGAAAAAGTGTCTATTTCTTTGGTTTTCAAATGCAGAAGAGCATTTTTTTTTTTTTTTGGTCACTTCTACATTCCCTGCAGAATTATTGATGTTATATTGCAGCAATTTCCATTCCTATCTTCCCTTCCTACTAAAAGACATTTCTGTTCCTCTTTTTTTTTTTAATTATTGTTCTGCTGTTTCCACTCACACAGTATATTTTAAATGACTCCCGCAGCATGAAAATAGGCCAACGATGCTCCGTGAAATTCCTTCCTTCCTCCTGTCATCAGTTAGCATTATGCACATCAGAATTATTATGCCAGGCACTAATTTCACCTATTGCAGATTCTCTCCCTTCTGTATCGTTGCCCAGCAGAGTTTATTTCCACCTCTCATGTGCATCTTACCTCATCTGGAATGTCACTGAATCAAACCATGCTGCGTTATAAAGTGAGGGATTGGCAAGCCTCAAGATTTCTCTTGCAAGACTACTCCAGCAGTACTAGCAGGGTCATATTAGTGCAATAGGAAACATGACATTAAATGTTATTGTTGTTTCAAAAAGGAGCCAAAAATACCTCTGTTAAGAGGAAACAGACCACCTAACTGCATTTGACTTTATTTACTGTATCCCTCCAATTGCATCACACTGCACTGCAACACAAATGGTGGCTCACAAACTAATCAAGGTTCAACTTAGTAAAGGCAAAGCTTAATCGAATTGTCACAGCTTCAGCTGTGCAGGCAGCAATATTTGGAGACTCATAGAGTCACAAAATGGTAGGGGTTGGGAGGGATGTGTGGAGATCATCATGTTCAAAGCCTTGGCCAAAGCAGGATCAACAAGGGCAAGTCAAACAGAAATGCATCTAGGTAGGTTTTGAAAGTCTTTGAAGAAGGAGACTCCATAGCCTCTCCTCTCTGGGCAGACTGCTCCAGGGCTCCAGCACCCTCACAGTGAAAATGTTTCTCCTCCTGTTGAGGTGGAGCCTCCTGGATTGCAGCTTATACCTGTTGTCCCTTGTCCTTTCAGTGGGCACCACCAAAAAGCGCATGGCACCTTCATCTTGACACATACCCCCTGGGTATTTATACACATTGATAAGATCCTCTCTCAGCCTTCTCTTCTCCAGAGCCCCAGGGCTCTCAGTTTTTCTTCATAGGAGAGATGTTTCTTTCAGTCTCTTCATCACCCTTGTAGCTCTCCATTGGACTCTCTCCAGCGCATTCCTGTCTCTTTTGAATTGGGGAACCCAAAACTGGGTACAGTATTCCAGGTGTGGAGAAGCACGTTTGTCAACAGCAAGCACATCATTCTGTCACAGAATGCTAATTTGCATCTCCTTCTCCAGAATACTGCCAAAGAAGTACAGGAAGAGGACAAAGTGGCAGCTGACCTTAGAGACAATCACCGTCGTGGCCAGGTTCTCCGAATGAGCTGCTACATAACCAAGCATCATGATGCCAGGCAGCCTGACACTGCCTGTGCAGCTGCTGATGAAATCAACCACGGCAGCAACTCCACCTGTATTCACTATGAACACTGAAAGCTGAAAAAGACAAACCAAGAGGTTAGATACTGCAAAGTATCAACAGGCATCAAGCACCACATTAGAAAACTCCTAAGCACTCCTGATTTACAAAATCGACCTGGAATAAGAGCGATGCCTCCTGCAGCCTGATGGGCACTAAGTGCAGCATTGAGTCCTCAGCAATGAAGCTGCTTTGCTGCTCTGGTGTATTGGTTCTAGTTAAGCTTCCCAGAGCCCAAAACCCAAGCAGAACAATATAATAATAGGATGCCTTCCCCTCTTCCATCTTTTGGAAAGAAAGGAATTAGATATAGAGAATGAAAAGGGGTAAATCACCCAAAGAATAGCTTTGATTTGATTTGGAAGTTAAAAAGGAAATTTTAACAATAAATAAAAGGTATTTTAGGTAAGAGGAGTTGCAAAAAATATAGGGAAGGGAAACAAAATACATATACAACCAATTTGGATGGAAATGGATGGAGAAAGATTCTGGAGGTGGTTGCTCCACCCTACCTGCTGGGCTGGCCACGTGGCAAAGCAGGAGCAGCAGGAAACCAGGATGCTGCTGGCAGGTGAGGCAGGGATGAGAGAGAGAATGAAACAGAAAGTTCCTCTGTTTTTACAGGGACTCAAGACAGGAAGTGGGAACGGGCTAACCGCTGCACCTGGGAGCAGGTTCTGACCACCTCAAGGGAGGAGGCAGGATGACCTGGAATCAGGTTCTGACCACCTCAAGGGAGGAGGCAGGATGACCTGGAATCAGGTTCAAACCACTCCCAGGAGTCCGGAGGACCTGAGGTCAGATTCAGACCACTCCCCGGGAGGGGTTAATCCTTTGCATCTGGGTTTGATTGACTTTACTGCAAGGGAATCAGAACTCTGAATTGTTGATGCTGTATAGCATGCAATGACTTATTGCCAACACCATTAGTAGATGCCACAGAAACATACAAATGAGAGCCTAATACATGAATGCCCCTGAACCAGGCACACCTGCTGAGACAGATACTCTTTCATACTAATACCCACCACTCATTCCCAAGCCAGCTTTATGTGTTCTGTGCAAGAACAGAGTGAAGGGCCTTCTCTCACCTGCATTCTAGATGACCTCTGTGGCATAAAAGCCTTTGTGGGTCCCCCACACTGAGGCATAAAACCAGAGACAACTGCTATAGGTGTGCAAATCCAAGTTGGACTACACCATTCTGCTATGTTGGGGTACTCTGAGGGTGCTTATCCCAAGAGCATACTTGGTGGGCAATGGAGTTTGGCCCAGAATGCCAAATTATATAGAATTGCTTGTACATTATATTCAAGCTGTGCATCACATTTCTCTCCCAAAGGTTTCACTTCTCACATCACTTGAGGAACAGCAGCAGAGGACGCAGGATACCCACAATGCAGAGGAATGAACAAAACATCCTATTATGATTATTTTCCTCTGTCTTGTTAGCTATCTACTACTTTTTCCACAGATTGCAAAGCAAAGCCCCATCTTCCTGAAAGTCAAAATTAAAGAAACAAAACTGAGGCACCTGGAAATGCAGTCTGTTTGATTTCTCTAAACATGAAATCTACCTTTGCCATGGAGCCCTTACAAGGGGATTGGTTTAGTCAGGAACCAGCTAGATGAAATTGGGAGTTATTGCTTAGGAAAAAAAAAAAAACATTCACACAATTGTGAACTGCAGCCAGTGGCAATCAAGTCACAGAATCACAGAATGCCAGGTTGGAAGGGACCCCAAGGATCATCTGGTCCAACCTTTCTAGGTCATAGTAGAGTTGAAATGAACTGGCTCAGCACCCTTAAAACTGTCCAGTGTAGAGGAATCCACTGCTTCCTTTGGGAGATGATTCATATGCCTCACTGTTCTCATAGGAAAGCATTTTCTTCTGGAGTCTAATGGGAATCTCCCCAGCAGTAACTTGCCCCCACCTGCCCTTGTCTTTTCTATAGGACTTCTTGTAAAAGGGAGTCTCCATCCTCCTGGCATCCACCCTTCATGTGCTGGTCCATGGCAATAAGGTCTCCCCTCATCCTTCTCTTCTCAAGGCTACACAACCCCAGCTCTCTCAGCCTTTCCTCACATGGCAGGGCTGCCAGACCTCTGATTCCTCTGGCCCTTCTCTGGACACTTTCCAGCCTGTCTGCATCTTTTTGTTCTACATCTGAGCACAGCCATGTTCATTGGATGCTCAGAGGTCCTACACAGACACACTGCCCAGTGCTGTGCCCCTCATGTCCTGCTACAAATCACCCAGATCCTGGCCTTCATGTGAATTTGACTGCATTAGCAGGTAGAGGGCTGAGCTCCTAAAGCCACAATGCTCACACAAGCAGCACAGCCAGCTCCTCCACAAATTACATTTGCCAATCTGTCTCTGCTTGAATAGAGCCACTCAGAGAGGGACAGAGATCATTGTCACTCCAAAATCAAACCTGGATGACCAATACAACTTCCTGCAGCTGCTTTGAAGAGCCAATTGTCCTTGCAGGGAGGATCCTCTACGAGCAGCTCTTCTGACTTGTACCTGCAGGCTTCTGACTCTCACGCTTGCCTTTGAGAATTTCTTCCCTTTTTCTTTTTATGCTTTCCGAGACAGTGAAGTTGCTCATGAGGTGCAGAGGGGAAGCAGGCAATGTGAGAAGGCTGCAGCTTTTAATCACCAGCAGCTTAAAGCAGCTGAAGAAACAGCTCAATATTCACGTTTAAACACTTTCCAGTCGTTGCACTGCTACCATGATTCCGAAATGGCTGCACTGGCTATTAGTGTGCTCCACAGATTTAAGTTGCTTGTTGTATTTCATTCCAAGTCACATTAGGGGTTTTGAATTATCTCTGTGGCCTGACACATTAAGACAGTCATCATTATTTGGTTTTCCTATTTATTTTGTGTCGACTTTGCCAAAA
>VWZI01016727.1:612701-629127 GCA_013396835.1 Psilopogon haemacephalus | reverse complement strand
TTTTTTTTTTTTTTTTTTTTTTTTTTTTTTTTTTTTTTAAAGTAAGCAGATGTCAGCTGTTTAAACCCTGCCTATTCTACACTGATCAATAGGAAAGCATTTTATGCATGGCTAACAACAACACAGAAAGCCAAAGTACCAAAATTTTACCAACCACCTAATTAGAGAGCATTTTACCCTCTTTAAATGAGAAGCAGATATTAGCATAGATCAAATGGCAAAACCCCAGAAATATTTAAAGAAATAAAATAGAATCAAACCCAGAGATAAAATCTGACATTAAAGACTGGGGGGAAATGGAACTTGCTGATCAAAACTAAGCTTTGCTTCCATATGTGGGGCAAGAGAGAATCTGTAATGATGTGAAAATGCGCATCATACACGATTAAACAAATGAGAAATATCATCAGTGGGATGTTGTGTGTCTGAGAATAGCACTCTTAACTAACACCTTAAAGGAAAAAAAAAATTAAAAAGAGAGAGAGAGAGAGAGAATGAAAATAAATAAATCAGAGCATATGATTAGCTGATGGGGACAAAAAAATTACACTATCAGAAATTCATTAGCTCCCTTTCCCTGCACGCAGCATTAATCACAGCCCTAAAATAAATATTACTGGATACCAGTAGCACAATTTTCTTACCTTCACCAAGCCGTGCTATTTTTCAAATAGCATTGAAAAAGTGGTTAAAAAAAAATAAAATAAATTTTTTAAAAATCATGGGAGATTCTCTTAGGTTCTTAGTTCAGCTTTGCTACACCTTATTATGCATATCCATTATCATCTTTAACATTTATCTTGACTTACAGTGCCATGGCAACATATGGCCGTTGTGTTTTCAAGACCCTAACTTTAGCTTTTGATTTATAGTCCGCCCATAAAGAGATTTTCACACGAAGAAAAAATATTGTGTACTTCATTAAATATACATAGGCTAATACAGCTTTCCACGAAATCCCTAAGTCATGTCATCATTAACGCTGCTAATATCCAAATAATGTTCCTGGCCAGATTTGTTTTCAATTAGTGAGTTATAGCCACACGCTCCGACACGTGACAAGTCAAATATTTACACTGGGTGTTCCCTTCTGAGGTAATATTTTAAAGCATAAAAGCCACCTCACAAAGAAAAAAAATTAAAATGTAATAAATAATGCGCTCGTTCTTAAATTGATACCAAATTAACCCTTTGAACTTCGCTTCTCAAACAGCTGCTTGGCTGGAAAGGTAGAATGGGCAACGCAGGGAGGTTGTGGCTGCTCCTTCCCTGGAGGTGTTCAAGGCCAGGTTGGATGAGGCCTTGAGTGACCTGTTCTAGTGGGAGGTGTCCATGCCTGTGGCAAGGATTTGGAACTGGATGAACTTTGAGCTCCCTTCCAGCCTAAATCATTCTATAATTCTATGATCCTCCAAAAACAGACTGTAAGGTTTTGACAAAACCCAAATGTTATAGCTTGGTTTACAAGGCTGAGAGGGTGTAGTGGTTTAGGCAGTTACCTGCCCCCCCACCCACCTTTTATAAACCCCGGCTAGAACTCAGGACACTGGAAGTTAATAAATTAAACTTTATATTTACAGCAATGCACAATATACAAGCAAATATTTACAAGATATTACAGATATTTACAAATATATACAGTAAAAAGGTAATACAGAAACACCACACCCCTCCTGGAGACCAAAATCCCCAAGAGAGGGTAACCAAACCCCCCTACCCCTACCACCTTTCCCCCCTTCCCCAGTCTTATCTCACCACCTGTTGATGCTGCAGATAAGCTGAAGTAGATTGGTCAGAGAGATTAGTGGCAGGAAGGAGTTAGGAATTTTACTCTGAATTAGCTAAAAGACAGAGAGACAAAGAGAAGCAGCCACAGCCAGCACAGACAGAAGCAGTCTGCTAATCTGGTTGTTTTGAGAACAGTTCTTAAAACAACGTTTTTTTCTTTCCTCAGTAAAACTCTGGTGAAGTGCCACACTGTGTTTATCTCTCTCAGCCAATAGTCTAATTTCTCACTCAAATTCTCCAATTAGCTCAAACCAACACAGAGAGGATCTTGTTAATGTTTATAAATACGTGAGGGGTGGGTGACAACTGGAAGAGGACAGGCTCTTTTCAGTGGTACCTTGTAATAGGACAAGGAATAAAGGATAAAAACTAGAACAGAGGAAATTCCATCCCAGGATGAGGAGAAACTTCTTTACTGTGAGCCCTGGAGCAGGCCATCCAGAGAGGTTGTGGAGTCTCCTTCTCTGGAGACTTTCAAAGCGAATCTGGATGTGTTCCCGTGTGGCCTGCTCTAGGTGAACCTGCTTTGGCAGGGGGGTTGGACCCAATGTCCTCTGGAGGTTCCTTCCAGCCCTCAGCATTCTAGGATTCTGTGAAATTAAATGTATCTGAAAACAAATCTGAAAATTAGCTCATCAATATGAGTGGTACACACTACATTCAACCTGGTGCTAGTTCTGCTTAACATCTTCATTTATAATTTGGGTGAGGTGATTGAGTGTATCATCAACAAGTTGGCAGAGGACACTAAATTGAGCATGAGCCTTGATCTGCTCAAGGGTGGGAAGGAACTGCAGAGAGATCTGGACAGGTTCAATCAATGTACTGAGGTCACAGGATCACAGGATGTTAGAGATTGGAAGGGACCTCCATAGATCATCAAGTCCAACCCCCCTGCGAGAGCATGACCAGGTCAACATAATGAGATTTAACAACAACCCCAAGCAATGCTACAGGCTTGGGGACTGAGGAAGAGTTACTGGAAACCAGCCCAGCAGAAAAGGATCTGGGGTGCTGGGAGACAGCATCTGAACATGAGTCACCAGTGTGCCCAGGTGGTCACAAAGGCCAACAGCATCCTGGCCTGGATCAAAACTAGCAGGAGCAGGGAAGTGTCTTACATTATTGGCACTACAGTATAGGAAATACACTGAGGTCCTGGAGCAACAAGGCTGGGGTTTGGAGAGCATCATATGAGGAGCAGCTGAGGGAGCTGATTAATTAATCTGGAGGAAAGGAGGCTATGGGGAGATCTTATTGCTCTCTAGAGTTGTGTGAAAGGAGGTTGTAGTGAGGCTGGTGTTGGTCTCTTCTCCCAAGTCACTAGCAACAGGACAAGAGGAAATGAGTTTAAGTTGTGCCAGGGGAAGTTTAGATTGGACATGAGGGAAAAACTTCTTTATTGATTGCATTGCGAGGTGTTAGAACAGGCTGCCCAGGGCAGTGATGGAGTCACCATCCCTGGAGATGTTCAAGAGCTGTAGATGGAGTGCTTCAGGACATGGTTTAGTGATCATGGTAGTAGGGTTATGGCTAGACTCAATGATCTTAAAGGTCTTTTCCAGCCTCAGTGATTCTATGATTCTATAAGATGGTTGTTCTTCCAGTGGTGGTTATAAGATTCCTGGTTAATAACTTAGACACAAAGAGCTGGACCATGTGTCAAAAGACAGAGAAGCAATAAGTGGACTGCCAGAAAAACAGGAAAGCTGAGGCACAGGGACAAAAGAAAATGTGGATCTTCTCACGACATTTTCCTGCAAACTCAGCTCAAAACTATGGTGGATTAATAATTCTATTATAATTGTAATTCTTTCTCAATAAAAAAAAAACAAAAGGCTCAATCAACCTTCCCACTTGGTAGAACGTCCTTAAATCAGACTAAATAAAAAGGATTCACAAGTCTTTACTACCTAATCACAAAACGCAGGAGTGCAAAACATGGAGGCTAAGAAAGAGTTAAAGGAGAAAATACAATTGTCAGGAAGGTGAGGAAATTATTTTTTTTTTAAATAAATATTCAGTCAAAGAAATTAAAAGAGCTGGAACCAATTAGAAAAAGGCTTTTCTCAACATTATGCCAAGACTGCATTGTAAGAGCAAAGAGAAGAGCAACAGCTGAAAAGGAGGAAGACAGCTAAGGAAAACTAATCTATGGACAGCAAAGAAAAACTAATCTGTGGCCCTCATTTATTTGCACAGAACATTATGAAAATCCCTGGCTTGGAACTTCAGTTTGAGGTACAGCTCAAGAAACCTGTCCAACTACCTGATGATAAAGCAGAACTTGTCCCTATCTGAGTAAAAGTAGGAAATGTTATTCTATGTATTAGCAGATATAAGAGAACTGAAACTCAAATCCCGGCATAAAACAGTAGCTTTTGTCCAGAACAACACAGAATCATGGAATTATTTCACTTTGAAAACATTTCTAAGAGCATCAAGTCCAACCACTGATCTAACATGGCCATTAAATCATGAGGAAGGCTTCAGCAAATGGAGGCACTGCAGATGTGAATCACAAATTGTTAGGGGTTGGAGAGGACCTCGAAAGGTGATCCAGTCCAACCTCCCTGCTGGAGCAGGATCACCTAGAGTAGGTCACACAGGAATGCATCCAGGCAGGTTTTGAAAGTCTCCAGAGAAGGAGACTCCACAAGCTCTTTAGGCAGCCTGCTCCAGACCTCCAGCACCCTTACAGTGAAAACATTCTTCCTGATATTCACATGGAACCTCCTGTGCTCCAGCTTGCACCCATTGTCCCATGTCCTATCATTGGACATCACTGAGCAGAGTCTGGCTCCATCCTCCTGACATTGCCCTTCACATCTTTATCAAAATGAATGAGGTCACCTCTCAGTCTCTCCAAGCTAAAGAGCCCCAGCTCCCTCAGCATCTCCTCAGCAGGCAGATGTTCCACTCTCCTAATCATCTTTATCCAGTATCTGAGGGGGGCCTACAGGAGGGCTGGGGAGGGACTATTCACAAGGTCTTGTAATGACAAGACAAGGTGGAAATGGGTTCAAACTGACAGAGGGGAGATTTGAACAGGATGTTAGGAAGAAATTCTTCACAATGAGGGTGGTGAGGCACTGGAACAGGTTGCCCAGGGAGGTTGTGTCTGCTCCCTCCCTGGATGTGTTCAAGGCCAGGCTGGATGAGGTCTTGAGCGACCTGATCTAGTGGGAGGTGTCCCTGCCTATGGCACAGGGGGGTTGGAACTGGATGATCTTTGAGGTCTCTTCCAACCTAAACCATTCTATGATTCTATGATTTATGGCCCTGTGCTGGACTCTTTCAAGCAGTTCCCTGAGGTCCTTCTTGAACTGAGTGGCCCAGAACTGGGCACAGTATTCCCGATGAGACCTCACCAGGGCAGAGCAGAGCAGGAGGAGGAAGCTGGACTGGAGACCTCCTGAAGTCCCTTCTAAGTTGGGCTATCCTGTGATCCTGAGTACCACTGAGTGACAGAAAATAAGCATAACTCCACTCTCAGCAGTATGCTCGAGTATCAACAGTGCTGATGAGTTTTGTCTCCCTACCAATTTACAATATGCCGAGGCAAGTACTAGGTGATAAATAAATTACAACTTTTATACAGGCAGTGCAAATTGAAAAGCAAAATTATCTGCATATCTTGACCCTAAGAATTTTGCCTTTCAGATAACCACGTGTGGGCTAAGTTGAAATTCGCCAAATCCTTTTCACAGACCCGATGGTATTTTGATGGCATTTGAAACACTTCACACTTCAAACACAAATACTGGAAGTAATGAATAGCAAAATCACAGCACATTGACCTGGATCCTTTGGATGGAGATCAAGCATCTAAAATTCGGCTGAAACGGATCTGAAAGAAAGAGAAGCACTGCAAGAGCTGTTCCTAAAATTTTGGCATCTGACCTGGCAGGATTTCTACTGTTTTGAAATCTCAGGAGACATCTATCGACCCTAAAATATCACAGGACAGATGGAGACATCTGTCCAAGGATGAACTACATTTTGAGATACTGTATGAAGGCAGTAGGGAACATTCTGTTTACAAAATAAGAAATGTCATGATTACTCCAATACTGCATCCAGTTTTGGTGTCCTCATCACGGGAAGGACACAGAGTTGCTGGATTAAGTCCACAGGAGGGCCACGAAGATGATCCAAGGGTTGGAGCACCTCTGCTATGAGGAGAGGCTGAAGGAGCTGGGGTGGTTCAGCCTGGAGAAGAGAAGACACCAAGGGGACCTTAGAACTGCCTTCCAATACCTAGGAGGCTACAGGAAGGTTGCAGAGAGACTTTTCATAAGGATGTCTACAGACAGGACAAAGGGGAATGGTTTGAAGCTAAAGAGAGAGTAGGTTCACACTGGATCTTAGGAAGAAGTTCTTCAGTAAGAGGGTGGTGAGACACTGAAACAGGTTGCCCAGTGAGGTTGTGAATGACCCCTCCCTGGAGGTATTTAAGGCCAGGTTTGTTGAGGCCTTCAGCAACCAAATTAGTTAAGAGGCTTCCCTGCCCATGGCAGGCAGGTTGGAGTAGAAGATCTCTGAGGTCCCTTCCAACCTAGGCCATTCTATGATTCAATGCTAACCAGAGAACATTTTCATCAAGGGAAAAAAAAACAAAACAAACAACAAAAAAGCACAACAAAACAAGAAAGAAAAGAAAAAGAGGGAAGTCTTTTCATGAGAACACAGACTGCAGTTCCTAGAGAGCAGCTTTGCCAGGTCATGATGGAATTTCTGATTAAAAGCAGAGAGGCCCTCCCATTGCAAACAGTTATCACCAAATGCTGGGAGCCTTTGTTTGCATACAAGGAAACAGAGGTTCATATCCTGCCTAAGACAGATCAGGACTTCAATCTGTCTCCCACATACATCACAGACATATGCCCTAATTATGGAACTTCTTTTTTTTTTATCCTTGCTGGTGCAAAATAAACCTCCCTACTCCTTTTTTTTTTTTTTTTTTTTTTTTGTTCCAGAAGAGGAAAACAAAAATAACAATAATTCTTAATATTGTCCTAATTTGGAACTGAAACTATTTTTTGAAACTGAGAAAAACCTTTTGTGGGTGGGGAAAACCATTTCACGCTCCACTCTATTTTTAGTTGAAGCTGCACTATGTGCCCACAGTCAGTCAATGGCAGAAAATCAGACAGCCAAATTTTGTCACCACGAGCATGGGACTCTAAATCCAGAGTTTCTTGAACGGTATCCACCAGATGATGATGTGAACAGATCCATCTATCTTTGCATCCCATCTCCAACAATATCCTGTAGCAGAAGCATGCTCGTAGGAGTGCAAAAAAAAACAAACCATATCATGCACAGGGTGATCTTTCTTCAGTGCAACTCCTCTACTTTCAGTAATCATTTTAGAAACTTCCTGTTACTCTGCTACAGAGGAAGGTAAATACCCCAACTTGGTCCTAGCTGGGCAGAGGAAGAACAACTTCTTTTCAGGTGTTTTTTTCAGAGGGTTGTTTTGTTGTTTGGGGAGTTTTGAACTGATTCCATCTAGTGATTTGTCTATGTCCTGATGCTTGCAGCTTGGTAGGTGACTGGAGCACAGTCCTATGAGGAGCAGCGGAGGGAGCTGGGGGTGTGCAACCTGGAGAAGAGGAGGCTCAAGGGAGACCTCATTGTCCTCTGCAACTACTTGAAGGGAGTCGTAGCCAGGTGGGGTTGGTCTCTTCTCCCAGGCAAGCAGTGACAGAACAAGAGGGCACAAGCTGTGCCAGGACAGGTTCAGAGCCTCAAGCTGTGCCAGGGCAGGTTCAGGCTGGATGTTAGGAAGAAGTTTTCATAGCAAGAGTGATTGGCATTGGAATGCACTGCCTGGGGAGGTGCTGGAATCCCCATCCCTGGAGCTGTTTAAAAGGAGACTGGATGAGGCACTTTGTACCATGGTTTAGTTAATTAGAAGGTGTTAGGTGATAGGCTGGACTCCATAATCTCAAAGGTCTTTTCCAGCCTGGCTAACTCTGCGATTCTGTAGCGCTCACAATTTCAACCTCATTTCTGAAAATGCTATTCTGATTGCTGCCATAAATTGACAGGAGACATGCACCCATTCCCTCTCAGCAAGCAGATAATCCATAACCATGGAACAAGAATTTGTATGAGGAGTTTGCTGTACTTCAATACCTCCAACATCACCTCCATTTTTGCAGACAATGCCACGAACTGGATCACGCTAAAGATCCAGCAGCATTCACGCAGTGAGTAGCATGAAGGGCAATTGAAGTGAGTCAATATTGATTTCCTGGCAGAACAAAACTCCAGAAGCATTTATGCTGAGAGTAACACAGGCACACACTTACTGATACCGCACACATTTATACAAATGAACATTTTTTTTCAAGTGACACTTAAATAGCTTTCAGATAGAGGCAACAATTCCCTGCCACCAAGAGCGGGATTCACACTAGCGAGCAAAAGATGTTTAGCACAGAGGTGCCCCAAGAACAGATTTTTTCCCAAAAAAAAAAAAAAAACCAACACCCAGTCTGTTAAGAAGGTGCTGAAAATGCTGCAGTCTGTCCCAGCAAGGTAAGTCTCTAAGTGGAAACTGAAATCCCACATACCTTCCACAGCTCAATACTCAATACTGACTAAAAAGGGATAGCAGAAAGTCATTGCCAAATTCAGTCTATGTACATTCAAGAGCCAAAACCAAACAGAAATTGTGTGAGTTAATATCATGATCCTAGAATAAATTTAACTTCAAACAATAAGAACACAAGCCATATCTCACATCCTCTCCAGCCAGCAGTTTCTTCCCTCCGTTCTTGGATTCACAGCTCTAAACTTTTACTGGAACTGTATAAATAGCTGGTAAAAGAATTATCAGCCACATGGATCAGCTTTTAAATAGGAACATGACAGTGCCAGGGAGTTATACAACTGCTTATGAGACAGCTATGAACCGCTCAATATCGGATTCCTAGGATCTATTCCTGACTCTCAGAGTGTGGTCTGCTAGCTAACGAGGATCAAGTCAGAGCAATGACACTGGCGCATTTGCCCTGCATGCAGTGCAGTAAGCTGGGGGAAAGCTGGCACTACCTTGTCTCCTCCATTTCACTGTCTGCATTAAACAAGAACTGACATTGAGAAGAAAAAAATTTCTTCCCCACCAACAGATCCTGAGATTTCTTCATGCAGGAGAAAGAAGTGGAGAGCTGTTTCATGGGCACAAGCCTAATGCAGCTGCTGTTAGAGCACCTCTGATAACATTATTGGTGTCAGATACACCAGTTTCCCACAACAGGTACTTACACTACAAGTTTATTCCCAATCTAAAATTTCATAAGCAGTAGAGAAGAAGTCTCTTCCTCTATTTATGAACACTTGGCAATGTTGAGTTAACAGTTGAACTTGATGATCTTAAAGGGCTTTTCCAACCTAAACAATTGAGCAACTCAATATGAGCCAGCAGTGTGCCCAGGTGACCAAGAAAGCCAAAGGCATCCTGGCTGGGACTAGAAATGTTGTGTCCAGCAGAAGAAGAGAGGGGATTGCCCCCTTGGACTCTGCTCTGGTGAATAGAATAGAATAGAATAGAATAGAATAGAATAGAATAGAATAGAATAGAATAGAATAGAACACAACAGAACACAATAGAACACAATAGAACAAAACAGAATAAGCCAGGTTGGAAGAGACCTCAAAAGTAATCCAGGGAGGCCACCTCTTGAGTATTGCATTCAGCTTTGGGCGCCTCATTACAAGAGGGATATGGAGGTGCTGGAGCCAGAGCAGAGGAGGGCAATGAAGCAGTGAAAGAGTGAAAGGCCTGGAGAATAAATCTTATGAGAAGTGACTGAAGGAGCTGGGGATGGTTAGTTTGAAAAAGAGGAGGCTAAGGGGAGACCTCATGGCTGTCTGCAGCTACCCGAAAGGAGGTGGTGGAGAGGTTGGTGCTTGCTAGTCTCTTCTCACAGGTAGGTAGCAAAAGAACAAGAGAGAATGGCCTCAAGCTGCAGCTGGGTAGGTTTAGACTGGAAATTAGGGGAAAAAAATTCCCAGCAAGAGTGGTCAGGCTTTGGAATGTGCTGCCCAGGGAGGTGTTGGAATCACCAACCCTGGAGGTGTTTAAAAGTCATTTGGATGTGGTGCTTGGGACTATGGTTCAGGGTGAACCTTGCAGAGTAGGGTTATTGGTTGGACTTGTTGATCCTGAGGGGCTTTTCCAACCTGAATGTTTGTGTGATTCTGTGACTCTATGATTCTAATAATGCATTTTATTATATTTTATTCTAACCCTCCGGTGGCATTAAGCTGAAAGACAACACATGTGAAAGCTCTTACCTGAATTGTGTCGGGCAATGCACCCAAGCGCCCAACACGCAGCTTCTTTGACTCCAGGGTCAAAATCTTCTAAGCAAATCACGAGCATTTCCAGCGCTCCACACTGAACTACTTCCTGAGCTAGCTGGGGAGAATGTTTAGCAACAGCTCTTAGCACAAGGGCAGCTGCTTTCTTGTAGAAACGCTGTACAAAGGAAAGGGGGGGGGGGGAAGAAAAAGCTTTAACTAACATCAAGTAGTTCAAAGCAGAGCACAGCAAGGACATGCATAAATCAGACTTGTTTGTTTGTTTGTTTCAGTAGCAGCCATATCTCATGCAGACTCGAATCAGGACCACCAGACATCACACAAACAGCAAACCTCCAGTGCTGCTTTGAGACAGGTCTAAAAATTTGCAGTAAGTGCACAAACAAACAGGGAAAAAAAATGAGAGGGCTGAGAGGATATGGGGAAAAGATAATGGGCAAGATAAGTCTGTTTGTTGAAGTGAGTGGTGAACGATAAGAGCTGCAAAAACAATAGCTCTTACCATATTTCACTAGATTGCACAGGTTATGCAGGGCAAGCTCCTAGAATAATTCCACTCCTCTGTGACACTCACAGGACTTCACAATTTCTAACCTATACACCCTCGCAACCTCTCTCTGGGAAAACACTGCTGGCATTTCCAAACTGGAAACTTGGGTGTAGAGATTAACAAAAGGGTTTAACAGCTGAATCCTGAAATGCCTAAATATCTTCTAAGCCCACAGGTAAGATCCTGACAACCCATCCCAGCAATCATCCAGCACTGGATGACCCTTGGTTTGGGCAGGCAGCCTGCAGACTGGATGAGAGGAGGAAGTTCTTCACCATGAAAGAGGTGAGAGCCTGGAATGGGTTGCCCAGGGAAGTGGTTGGGGCCACATCCCTGGAGGTGTTTGCAGCCAGGCTGGCTGAGGCTGTGGGCAGCCTGATCTAGGGTAGGGTGTCCCTGCCCATGGCAGGGGGGTTGGAACTAGATGATTCTTGTGGTTCCCTTCCATTCCTTACTGATTCTATGATTCTAATTTTACTCCTGCAGGTGTCCAGAACCGGCTCACTTTCAACAGGACTAAGCACCTTGGCACCTTCCTCATAAGTTCAAGTAAAGCCAAGCACTTGTTTTGGTTCCACTCATCTCCTTTAGTGCTGGACCAAACAAGTTTTGAACATATGATGCTGCACACCCCATGGCAACCCATATGAACCGCAGTGGTGGTGGCAGCTTCTTCTAAAAGCATAGTTAGAGTCTTCCCCCAGAAAGTCACATTCCAGCCTTCTCCTGCAGATTCAAATCCATGGGATGTGGAAGCTGAAGTTTAAATTTCTTCCCTTGCTTTTCAACCTCCAAAGTCCTCTGTCCAGAAACACCTGTATTGTGAGGAAGCCAGCTCCCCTTCCCAAAGCCCCTCTGCAGCAATGAGTTCAAATTGCATTGGGACACAAGTGACCTACTGCTAGATCCCTGGCCCCAGAGCATGCTCCCCAGCCTGACAGATGACAGGACATCCCTATGGACAAGCTCTTGAGGACTCTATCTCCATGTGCCAGATGCTTTAATCTCATTCTGAGATGGCTGGTGTTCCCCTCCGCTGCACAGGAAACCTGAGCACCTTGCAGTGCTGGAATCCTATTCTGAAGGTACACAAAACAAAACTTAAATCCCTTCTGGACAGAGTCCAGAGAAACAAAGGGCCACATGAGTGCTTTTGCACATCCTACAAGATGCCAAACACCTTCCAAAGTCTGATCTAAAGCAATGGCTCCACAGGAAGACCCAGGCCCACTCCTGGGCTCTGAGAGAATGTGACACAGCACCCCACATCCATCCACCTAAACTCCTCTTGCTTCAAAGCACAATGGTCTCATCTATATTGCTGGAAACCATCCCTGCCTTGTGCTACCACCCGAACCACGTCCAGGCAGTGCCAAGTAGTCCAATGGCAGTGGCATGGTAACGATTGAAGAGTGCTCAAAAGCATGCCCTGACCTTCCTTGGTTCAACCTAGGCTGGTATAAGCCTTTAACACCAAAAATCCAGTTTTTCCAAGATCTACAAGGAGGTACACTAAACATAATTCACAATGAGAGGAAATGGCCTCAGGTTGCTCTGGGGGAGGTTTAACTTGGATATTCAAAGAAACTTCTTCCCTGAAAGGGTTCTCAGCCACTAGCACAGGCTCCCCAGGGAGATGATTGAATCCTCATCCCTGGAGGTGTTTCAGAGGCAGAGATGTGGTGCTGAGGAACATGGCTTAGCCTCAGCCTTGGTAGAGTTAGAGAATGGCTGGGCTCAATGTTCTTAGAGGACTTTTCCAACCCAAACAATTCAGTGATTCCATAATTTACAAGCAAAGCACTGAACATCATTTGGGGGAGGCAGAAGCTAAGGGAAACAGTGCAGACAAAGAGCCAGCTCCCCAGCTAATGTCAATTATTCCATGTTCTGCTGAACTCAGCTGAGCTAGAGTTGTTTACACCAGCCTATGCCTCCGCAAATAGGTTGGTTTATGTTGTCCCTGTTACGCTATTGTGGTCCTGGCAAGGAAAATACTTCTCTGGGCTTACTATTCAAAACACATTTATTTACAAACAGACTGTACTCACAGGCGTAGTCAGGACGCGCTGTAAAATTGTATTTTGCTGAGTTTAATTGACAAAACATTAATCTGGAATGCGACCCTGTAGCTGCTCTCCATAAATCACCGGAATCAGTATTTATTGTGTGCTCAAAGAATCTGCTCCTTAAACGTAGATGCTGCTGCACAAAGAGTGAGTGGAACGGCAATGTCTGGGAGGGGGTTGGCCTATGGGAAGTAGCAAACTGTGTGCATTGCTAAACTCTGCATGAACTGGATAATGAGTTTCCTTCACTTGCCCTCAGTCACCAAGGCAGAGGAGGCTTTCCCTGACCTCACACTAATCTTGCTGCTGCCCCAAGTGATTCTGAATTACAGCCATCCCCATGTAAGGACAGCGCTGCCTTAACATGGAAGAGATAAATCAGGGTACTCAGGCTAATTTAGCGAGAGCTTTGAGTTGTAGCAGAGGGGGTAGCTGCCAAACCAAAAGAGAGGATAAAGAGGTTTGTTCCCATTCTTCCCTTCAAAATAGAATTAAAATGTCCATAATTATAAACTTGTCTAACTAAAACCTTGACGCCTTTTCTGTACTGTACCAGTATCTTGACATCGAGGTTTTTCCTTTAGCTTCTTTTAAATTGGAGATTAACTATATAAGCAAACACTCATACGTACCAAAAATATTTTGAAATGTTTACATTTATGGATGTGCAATGGAAATCTATGATTTCCCAAATTATGTGTCCATTTAAACCTTTCTTCTAAATTTACTATATCAAAACCACAACATAAGTATGGCTGTGGTGTTAATAAACTTAACTCTCCGCTGTAGCTTTTCTTTTCTCTAGTTCTTAGGAACCTTATTTGAAAGTTAGAGAAGGTTAGGATCACTGAAATATGAAAGCTGGAACATATGCAGACCCTAAGAAAATTAGCAAGAAGCGGGGGGAAGAAGAGACCACCTGATTTATTTGCACTGCAATTGTCACTACACTTTCTTTTTCTTTCATCCCTTCCTTCCTTCTTTCCTCCTTTCCTTCCTTCTTTCACCCTTTCCTCCCTTCTTTCCTCCTTTCCTTCCTTCTTTCCTCCCTTTTTTCCTCCTAACAAATATGAAGATTAAACCCTTCCAGTGGATTTTCCTGTGCCAGTGGTTATGATACATTTTCCTGCTACAGGTTTCCAAAAGGCTGTGTTTGGAGATATTAAATATTGCATTGCAGAAGTTCAGGTTTTTATATGTGTAAGCATTTGGTGTTACAAATGAATCCTGGTCAGCTACCATTACAGCTCTGAAATTGTCTCCTTCTTCAGGAGGGTCCTTTAATAAAGCATCACTGAACATTTCAAAGAGCACAGAAGTGCTATAAGGGTGAGCTGTAAGGTAAGACAATTCTTTAAAGCCAAGCTTATCTGAAGTCAGAGTTAGGCACACAGCACACATTGGTCTCTCAGGAGCTCAAACAGAAATGCTGTCGGACTTCGTTACCTTTATTGCTATGGCAGAATAACAGAAGACAGTTGATAAAGCCTGGGCAACAGTTAACAACAAATGATTTCTTAAGAAAACAATGATGCCTTACATTCTGCTCAGGCAACGAGCTCAGGAGCTGTGGAAGAATGTTCTCCTTCACGACTGCCTCTGCCAGGTCATCGTTACAGTTGGCAAGCCTCCCAAGAGCCAAAGCAGCAGTCTGTTGAATAGTTGGGACGACATCCAGCAGAAGAGGTCTCAGCAAAGACACTACACCTGAATTACACCAGGAAGAGAAAAGCCCATTTGGTAAGCATTAATTTTTTTTTTTTTCCCCTAAGCATTTGCCTTTTTTCATAAAAAACCTATTCAATTGCTCTTGCAGGAAATAAGAATTAGTAGGAAATCCAGGTGCTCCGCTGAAATGAAGTCAGCAGGTGGGTAGCAGAAATGTAATAAATAAATAAAAGTCTTTAGAAGCATAGGTAAATAAATTTAAACATATACTAGCACAGGTTTTTTTCTCAAGTGTCCCAAAAAGGTGGTACATTTCTGAATTGGGACCTTAACTGGTTTTATTAGTTCCAAAGGTACCTTTAGATATCTTTATTCTATGAGCACTGCTTAAGCGTGGCACTAGTTCTGCCCTGTTTTCATAGGTACACTTCTGAAACATTAAAAAAAAACAAACAAACAACAGCCCACACAAAGTCATATGTAGAAATTAGCTACATCCAAACAGCTATTAAAGTACACACACGAAAACAAAGTATGTTCAAAAATACATCAAATGTATGCGTTGAAGTATACACAGGCAACTCCATCTGGAGGTCCTGATGATCTGATGCTGGCATTTCCTTCATTCAGCATGCCAGCAGAATCTCTGTGCTGAGCTGCACCAAGGAATATTGTAGGGTGTCCCATCAGTGGTTGATTTGGGGACCAATACTCGTGACACATTACACTCCAGATAGAAGAGTTGAAGTTTTTCTTGTCGTGTTATTATTTATGATGTGTTTTCACCGGTGAGCCCACAGTCTGTTGGTTAAACGTGAAAGAAGAGGAAAGTCAATTCTCTAAGGTGGTCTTCAAATATGTACTTGAAATTACAGAAGTAGGCAGCTGTGACGTGAGCCTTTGGCAGTTATGGCCTAAGAAAAGTCTTTACATGGATAAACATCTGGTTAAAAATAGGAAGTGGGAGGAGTAAACTTTCCATTCCTGCCACAGGAGGGAAGAGGTCACAGTGCAGTTCTGCAGGCTTTTGTGCTGGGACATTTCTTATGTGCCATTTCTTATGCATCTCTGAGCTGCATCAGCACAAACAGTTAGGTGAGACCTCGCTGACCAAGCTAGTATCAGCAAGGGAAACTATAGGGAACTAGGAACTGAATTTAAAAATAGCAAGTGAAATGGAGCACATATGGGGAAGTCAATACCAACCTTGCATATGCAGTGATGGACCCCAAGAAGATCACAGCCAGGAGAAGAGCTATCCATGTTAGAACAGTTAGACTGTTAAGACACTTCCATGGAGATACCAGCTCATTGCTTAGCAGCAGAGAAGAAACTTTACCTCCAGAAGTACCCAGAGCACTCAGAATGATTTGGAAAAGAGAAAGCGTCAGCATGCTATTGTAGCAATCTATTCAACATTTAACACCCTCCCCTAGATTAGAACTGAAAAAGATTCCATGAAGGGAAACAAGGATGACCAAAGGTGACCACTCTGTACATAGAAGCTCTTCCTACAGTTAAACTAAGGCTCTAAAATAGAGATAAAATAGAGTTATCATAGAATCATAGAATGGTTTAGGATGGAAGAGACCTCAAAGATCAGCCAGTTCCAACCCCCTGCCAAAGGCAGGGACACCTCCCACTAGATCAGGTCGCTCAAGACCTCATCCAGCCTGGCCTTGAATATATCCAGGGAGGGAGCAGACACAACCTCCCTGGGCAACCTGTTCCAGTGCCTCACCACCCTCACTGTGAATAACTTCCTCCTAACATCCCGTTCAAATCTCCCCTCTGCCAGTTTGAACCCATTCCTCCTCGTCCTGTCATTACAAGACCTTGTGAACAGTCCCTCCCCAGCCCTCCTGTAGCCCCCTTCAGATACTGGAAGGTTGCTCTAAGGTCTCCTGGCAGCCTTCTCTTCTCCAGGCTGAAAAGCCCCAACTCTCTCAGCCTGTCCTCATAGCAGAGCTGCTCCAGCCCTCTGATCATCTTTGTGGCCCTCCTCTGGACTCTC
>VWZI01016727.1:599911-612384 GCA_013396835.1 Psilopogon haemacephalus | reverse complement strand
TTTTTTTTTTTAAGGTCCAGGAAGGGAAAATTACTTGTACTGCCATTCTTTGCACCAGCCAGGTGCTGCATGAATCAATTCTTGTGAGCCTTGTGCCTCAGTCAGAAAGTGATGCTTCCTGAAGATGAAGAAGTGATACAAACAAACACCAAATGCTCAAAGCTACAGTGGGAGATCTCCACATCAGTTGTTTCATGGCTTTCCACTACTGTTTTTAGTTGGTTGGTTTTTGGGTTTTGTGGGTTTGGGGCTTTTTGCTGGCAAAGATTTAGCTGGGTGACTGTGGAAGACAGCAAATCTCTTCTGAAAGCCTCATGTGGTTATAAGCACTGGACAAAGGTCTCTTGACATCAGTGACTGAGAACTGAGAGAGAAGCCTAGGCCTAGATTAGGCTTCTGCACGAGACACAGTTAAAAGCTTCTACCTCAACTTCCCACCCTCCTTAAAACCAGCTCCTTTTCTGCACCATGATGTTATTCATCATCTCTGACTACTCCGCAAGACCAACTGAGAAGTGATTACTGTTGTTATGATTTTTTACATCAAGTATTTCTTTCTCTAAGGAAAAAAAAAAAAATTAATTATTTCTCTCTACAATTCATTATTGCTCTTTACAACCCCCTGAAAGGAGGTTAGAAAGAGGTGGGGGTCAGCCTCCCTAGTACCAGGAAATAGAATAAGAGGAAATGACCTCAAGTTGCACCAGGTGAAATTTGGGTTAAATATTAGGAAAAAAAAATCATTCCTGAAAGAGTGCTCAGGCATTGGAACAGGCTGCCTAGGGAGGTGGTGGAGTCACTATTCCTGGAGGTGTTTCAAAAAAACCATGGTGCTTCAGGACACAGCTTAGTGGGCATGGTGACTCAATGATCTTAGAGGTCTTTTCCACCTTTAATGATTCTGTGATTCTACAATTCTGAGAGTATGAAAACAGCTCCATAGAGGGTATATAGAATCACAGAATCAGTCAGGGTTGGAAGGAACCACAAAGATCATCTAGTTTCAACCCCCCTGCCATGCCCAGGGACACCCTACCCTAGATCAGGCTGCCCACAGCCTCAGCCAGCCTGGCTGAAAACACCTCCAGGGATCTGGCCCCAAGCACTCCCCTGGGCAACCCATTCCAGGCTCTCACCACTGTCATGCTGAAGAATATGAAGTATGTATATATATGAAGAATATATGGTCTCCACTAAAACACCCATAAGAAAACCAAGAGGTCAACATTTCCTTCTCTGACTTTTGAAGAAAGTGCTCCTGACACAGGAGGAGACCTCCATGTCCTGGGCCCAACCCAAGCCAGCTGTATTTGGTGAGCTCCTTGATTTAATCTCTGCTTGCTTTTGACCATCCTGTCGACAACAGCCTACCCCTCTTCTCCAAAGAAATCTGTGTCAGGATTCCTGACAGCATTTTTAATAAAACTGAAATTTATTTAACATTAGAGCAGGGCAATAGGCAAGAACCTTCCAAGCACTCCCTTTTACCTTCAGCATTCATTCAAGAGAACAGGGCCATAGAGAGCAGGGAGAAGCAGCATCCCGCTGCAGAATGCTTTAGGCAAACTCTTTGGTCTTCTTCTAAATAAGTCTGTTGTGACAGAAGTAGGAAATTCATTAACTCTCACTCAAAGGCAGCAATAGAGAAAACAAACTTACAAAATAAGGCATTTAGACCATTGGACTGGATTTGTTTTGGAAGAGTTCCCACTAGCAACTCAGAAACTGGGTAACAAAGAACTGCTGCCAAATATTCTCTCTTGCATCACAGAGCCTTGACTGACACTGGGCGAGAAACGATCCCTCTTTCTGTCCTCAGTTTCCCACTCAGATTTGTTTCAAAGAATGACACACTTCAGAAGCTAGATCACCCTTAACACACACTTCCCAAGTGGAGCTCTTACACACAGGCCTGATGCACTTTCTTTCAGCAAGCAAGTGCTGGCTGCTGCCTACACAGAAAAAAAAAAAACAAAACCCACACTCAGTGCTGCAGCAGCTTCCAAGTTTCTTTCATTCCAAGTTTCTGCAGCCAGACAGTCACTATTCTGGGTATAACAATGGGCACTTTGATTTCCTGGAGAAAATCACCTGGAAGTCATGCAGAATCCATCTAGTCTCCTCCCAGTCCCTCCAAACTCTTGCTGAATAGTCACAAGTCAGAGAAACACCCTGCTGCAGTTGCAATCCATTACTTCAACTGAAGCTGACTACTCCTACCCTATTCTCCTTCCTTAAAAACAAGATTTATTTCCATTTTAAAATACAAGTGTGAAAAAAACTGTCTCTCTATGCTAGTGTTGCCACTGGACACCCTCTTATCCTGAGGATGCTGCCTTTAGAATTTATGCTTTAGATCAAATTGCCATCTCTTCATTTTCTGTTGCTTCCTGTTTTACTAAGGATGTTACAATCACAGAATGGCCTGGTTTGGAAGGGACCTCCAAAGGGCAGCTAGTCCAACCCCCTCTACAGTAAGCAGGGGCATCCCCAACTAGATCAGGTTGCCAGAGCTCATTCACTGAGTACTCAAATATTCATCATATCACCTTGATTATTTTTAGGCTTCTGATTTCGAATTCAGCTGACTTAATGAAGGGAAATTTTCTTCTGCCTCACCCCAGCTCCCGATCTTCAACTTGCTTCTTAGAAGCAAGCGTTCCCAGCAGGAAATTTGAAGTGAGAGACTTAAAACAAATTTCCCAGCTTAGTGAGAGAATTTCCACACTCACTCATCCTGACACAGCCTCTCCCGAAGACGGCACAGCGCACACGTCTCAAGTGCGTGCTCCTCCCGTGTGAGTCGTGCCAAGAAAGGGCTCCTCGCTGCGAGAGTTCCATGCACAACACAACTACAATCCTTCAAATATCAAAGAGAACACGAATACAGTTTGGTAACACAGAATCTGGGTAATCCAGGAATTCGTACAGCAATTACCAGATGGTGTGGGACATAATGCAGAGTCAGCCTGACAGCAGGGCTGGAGATTTCGGAAGGATTGAGGAGCAGTAAGTTTCTCCTCCTTAAAAGCTGATCTGGCTGATCATTTCCCAGACCCTGTTTCTGCAACAATGCAGCAGAACTAATCCTGTTCCAAGAGGACTTAGAATTTTGAAAATGCCCCTCACGGAGCTGGTTAGTGGCCACCACACAATGCTTCACAGGCACACCAAAATCAAGGTGCTCACAAGGGGCTGTTGCTTTTCAGTGGTCGCTTTTTAAGACGAGAGTGACAACTCTAATAAATTCTGGCTCTGAAATTTTACTTGCAAATCTTCTCCAAACAGGCCAGGAGGCTGAGAAAAGGAGGAATCCCAGAGCAGTTGAGTTTTGAATTCACTGACCTCTAGAAAAAGCTAGTACTGCAGCTTCAGCTGCATTTGCTTTCTTCTTCTCTGTCATCTTTCTGGGACTTTCCTTAATGCACAGCCTCCGTCCTCCCTTCATCAGGCATATTACTACATAATTTCCTTAGGGAAAAATTCTCCTCACTCCTACAGCTCCAGAGATAAGGTTTTGCCTTTGGTGCCATGTTGCATGCTTCTCTCCCATTTCGGCTCAGCAGAGCTTTTAACTTTAAATAAACAAACAGATAAATAACAATATTAATAAGAACAACAAGTGCCTCCTTCACAAAAGAGAGTACATAAATCCAAATGTTGAAACTGGCAGCATGGAGGCAGTGAATTCTGTCCATGCATATCCACCTACATCCAAGGGCAAGAACAGATGCTTTGGGGGAGCAGCTCTTTTTCTGCATGGCTGACCCAACAACCATCCTCCCTACACATCCTGTGTTCACAGCTGCCCTTCTACAATGCACTGTGCTATCAGAGCACCTTTTTTAGTGTTATTTAAAATGTGGAGCTACGTTCTGAAACCCCTTCCCAGAGTCATACATTGGGATAAGGGTCCAATCATCACATTCCAAACAGGCACATTTAAAATACAGAAAGAGAACTGAGAGAAGTATGGGCAGAAACACTCAATGTTGAGTGGATCTAGGTAATAAATCTGAGCAGCCTTTTCTCAAAATAAAGACCCCTTAAACCACTCCAAATTTCTGGTAATGCAGCTTTTGAAACCTGCTGTCAGTGGGACAGCTCTGGAGGTAGGAGAAAAAACTTATGCTCGTGACATCATCTCATCCTTTACTTGCATAAAACCAGATCATGAAACGGAAATCTGCAATGTCATCACAAAGGTTTGTGATGGAATCCTTGGTCTGAGGCAGAGAAGCCCTGCCTCCAAGCTACAGCCTCTTGCTGACATGCATTGCAAGGAACAGAAGATGCCAAGAGGTAAAATGAGAGGACGCAGTCCTGGAATAAATAGACTGGAGTGTAAGGCCTCAGAAGCAGCTCAGTAGCAGGCAGAACGGAAAGGAGACCTGAGCTGTGGGCTGATGGAGTGGGAGGACAGCTGGAAAAGATTCACTGGGAAAAGGTCTTCCTTTACACTGAAGTTATGAAACTCTCCTGGAACCCTGCAGACTGGTCAGCAAGCAGGTGAGGCAGAGGAACAGGGATGATAAAAATTCCCCAGCTCACAGACTCCCATGGCAACACATGGGCTGATGGACCACATAGCTTTCAATTTCTTTTGCATGTTCCCTAAGGCTTCTGCAGAACATTACCTGCCCCAGAAAAGGGGTAAAAGACCTAATCTTGTCATATCTTTAAAGTCAAAGGCTAAGCTTGCACTACTAAACCCTTTCTTAATCCCAATATCCTTCAATAATTCACAAAACAAAAACAATGATCTCATCGCCACAAGCTCCAATGCAAAGTAAATAAATAGAAGTTTAATTTGTGCTAGGAGGGAATACAAAAATGAATACCCAGAAAGTAATTCAGCTCTTATTCTGATACACTTATTAATGTTGAATTGTAAATGCCTCTAAAACAAAAACAAAAAAAAAATCAAAACACTACTTCAAAAGGATAATTCATTTACAGAGGGCTTCACTTCACAAGGCAGGTGAAGAAAAAAGTAGGCACTCAGTGACTACCACTCTTGAAAACATACTAGGACAGGTTCAGATTATCTCTTAAATTTGCTAAAGGACTGAAAGCTGCCTAAGTCTCAGTGCAAGAAAGAGAGCTCAGGTTCATCTGTCATTACAGTTGAAAGTAGTCTGTTTCTAGGATTGCAAATTTTGGAAGGATGGGGCAGGTGTGGAGCTCAATAATGTATTCTAGTACCAAACTTGAGATTAATAGATTTATCTTTAAAGAACTGTCACTAGCAAAAGAGCTTCTCCCAATATTCAAAAGGAGCTTCTCCCATTATTCAAAAGCCCTCCAGAAAGAAGATTTGATGAGTTAATAATCTGACATTGTTCCAAGTGTCTGTGTACTAAACTGAAAATATTTAGGAGTTATAGAGGAAGGATTTGGTTTGTTTGGGGTTTTGTTTTGCTTTGCTTTCCCAAGAATCCATTAATTAAACGTTCCAACACCAAATCCTACAGTTATTATTCGTGGCAGTATATAATCATAAACAACAACTGTACCAAAGCTAACCACAGAGCTGGAAAACAGGAATGAGTTCTGACAAAGGAATTCCTCTGATAATTCCCTGCACTTCTCCCTGCCACCAGAAAGCTGTTGAGCTCTCAGGCACTAACCCTCCCTAACATTCCTGACCAGGAGAGAGAGCCGGTGCCATGTAAGTGTATCAAAGTGGAGGACCAGATTCCTGTTCCCTGGTTACAACTACGTTCGAGATTTCTGCTCAGTAGGACCTTTCACTTCTGCCAGTCTGAATTTTGCATAGTTCAGGATTATAAAGAGAGGAAAATAATACAAGAGTACGCTAAAGGACATTTTCAGGGTCCATTGTTGTTTAAATTCAAGTCACAATAATCTTGCTTTTTGCTTCAGATGGAAAAAGACTAAACTCTGACAATCTTTGAGATCCAAGAGAAGAACTCTACAAGGTGCCCTGACTCCTAATGCTAATGGGAAGTGACAGCAGGCAAGGACTTTCCACATCTTCTTAGAACAGAGATCTCCCTAGAGGACTGCCAATTTCTTTTACAAGAATAAGAAACAAGCCCCCCCAACCCTTTTATATATAGATTTATGCAGAGATAGATGGATACACAGACCTTTTTCTTTCTCAAATTGTTGCTCCAGAGATCACCAAACTAAGACAGGTATGTCTCAAAATTATTAAGTGCTTTTAAAAAGGACCAAATCACATTTTATTTGGTGGGAGGTTTTGGGTTGGAGTTTTGTTCGTCTGTGGGTCGGGGTTTTTTGTTTGTTTAAACACAAACAACAACAAAAAACACCACCTTTGATGTGTTGTAGCTAGCACATCAAAAAGAAGGTCAAAATCAGCAGCAATCATGTCAATTATGTAACTATAGATAACTATTCAATTTAAAGCACAGGTTGAGGAAGATGACCAAATATTTGTGGGCCTCGGCCATTCAAATAAATTGTAATAGGGAACACTGTATTTGCAGACATTTAACTTTTTAACTTTAGCATCTGAAAAAATTAATGCCTACAGAAAAGCAGCTCAGTGCCAGAATGAACCAAGGGGGATGATAAGCTAGCAAAAAAATAAAAAAAATTTTAAAAAAACCCACATCTCCACATTGCTACCCCCTAGCCTGACCCTTGTAAAATTAACCTTCAGACCAAGACAGGCTGTGAAGTGATTCCTGCTTATGCACAAGCAACAGATCAGTCCTGAGGTAAAGCTAATTATCAAATAAACATCAAATAATTATTTTCATAAGAAATAAAACGCCATTAAAATCAGCTTGGCATTTTGTTTAGTCCCTTAAAACAGAAACTTTCTGCATTTAAAAAAAAAAAAAACAAAACTGATTTGTAAGAAGCCTGCTTAAATGGGCTCTCTCTCTGTCAGCAGCTAAAACCAGTAAATGAACAGAGAGGAGCTCCTTTTTACAAACAAGACATAAATTACTCCTATGGCCAAGATGTCCCTTTGGTAAACAGATCATTTATATCAAGTAAAGCAGTGGCACTAACTCACTGAGAGATGGAAAATAAAATAAATCAAGCGGCACAGGAAGGTGATACAAAAGGCCTGGTGTCACCGTGTCACTCCCATAACCAAAGCCAATGTTTCTTTAATAAGATTTTAAGTGAGAGAGTTCCCAATCAAATCATTTTAATAACCAACTGTAAATACAAGAAGATAAAGTGGAAAGCATTTACATGATTGTTTTTTTGGTTTTGTTTGTTTGATCCCACTCTATCTCAGACAAGACTGACAGCTTGGCTAGATTTGGAAAACAGGTATTAAAAACAAAATCAAGAGAAACCCAAACATAATCAATTTGCCAATACCATATGGTAAACCAACTACCGATTTATAGCTCTGGTTCAAAACGTCTTTCAGGTAATCCATTACTGAGCACTGCTTTTTTCTCTTTTGAGCTGAGGGGATGTGGCCAAGCAGGGTGGCTCTGCCAGATGCCAGCACTACAGCAGCTGGTGGAAGTGCTCCCGCAGCTCCTCTTTCTAAAAACGCTCATTTTGGCTCACGACATCCCATGACAGCGAAATAACAAAANTCCCTTAAAAAAAAAAAAAAAAAAAAAAAAAAAGCATTGAAGAACTCCGGAACAACTCGTAAAGTTAGGCTAAAAATTGTGACTTCTGAAAGCAGCTTTCCTTGGCTGCGCCGGGAATTCCGTGTTCAGTGCTTTGCATGAGCTCGGTCGAAGGCACAGGGAAGCTAATTTAAGTTGGCTATACAGAAGAAATTTCACCTGAAATAAAAAAGTAGTTAGGAGCTGGCAGCCCGGAGAGACCGACCTCAAACCAAGCACTGAAACAACCAGCAGCAGCCGAGCCCATCAACCTCCCTCCCCTCGCCACCGCGCCGCAGCCGCTCAGCAAGAATCGCGGGGTAGAGGCACCGGGATAACACCCACCAGGAAAAGAAATTCCTTAGAAACTAAAGCAGTCTGCGTGGAGGGGTAGCAAGAAAATCAGGGGGAACTCTGGTAGCCCCGCACTCCCGCGGCCGGTCTCAGGTGCAAGCGTCACGGAAGTCTCCGCGGCCGCGCACCGCTCAGCCTTTACCGGCGGTGGAGTAACGGGAGGGCGGCAGGGGGGCACATACTTGCGTTTCGGAGGTTCTCGATGTTCTGCGGCCGGTCGGCAAGTTCGGCCACCGCCTGCACGAACTGCGTCCGGGCGCACTGGTACTGCTCGAACACTGCGGGGACAAGCGACGGGGCAACGGTTAACGGCCGCGCTGCCAGCACCGCTGCCAGTACCAGTACCAGCACTGGACCTGGACCCGGACCCGGACCCGGACCCGGTCCCGGCCTACCTTGCAGGACCCTCCTCTGGGTCATGGCGGCAGCGCGGCAGGCTGCGCGGCCGCGCAGGACCGCACTTGTGTACCCGTCGCCCCGGCAACCAGGCGGAAGCCGCTCAGCGGGAGGCGGGGCCGCACCGACACCGCCTGTGACGACACCGCGCCCGACCCATCCCCGCACTGCTCCGCGGTTACCGGCGCTCGGTGTCAGCCAGCAGCCAAGTGCCGCCGGGGACGGAACAGTTGAGCGGCTGAGCGCGTGGGGCAGCGTGTGGCACACGCGTATTAGATGTACAGGTGTGGGTGTAGGTACCGGCGAGGATTGGCGGGGGTCTGTGGAAAGAGGAATTCACGCCTCTAGCCGCCGGCACATCCCGAGCGGCGTGAGACGCCTGGACGCGAAGTTACAGCAGAACGTATACAGCAGCTGTATGCGCTCAGCCCTGCGCAGGAAGCTGTTGTTTACGGGAGCACCGGGAAGCGATGGCGCCAGACTCGCTCTCACGACCTGGGCAGCCGCCGCTGTCCCGCCGCGCTGCGCGGGTGCTGCCGGAGGGGTCCTGGGGGCCGGACCTGCTCGGCACCGCTGTCATTTGGGAGCGATGCTGGGGCCGCCCGCCCGGTGCTCCTCGGCGGGGCTGGACGTGTGGGTGGTGGATTCACGGGGTGTCCCCTGTGGTGTCCCCACACGGGCAGCCCCTCCCCGGACCTTCTGGCCTGGGCGCTGCGAGGGCAGAGGCTTGGAGCTCCGCGGGCCGTGCTTCCGCCTCTCCCTCACGAAGAGCTGCCTTGTCCCACTCACCGTTGCTCAGCCTGCCACGGGCTCGGCGGGGGAGCCTCACCGCCCCGACTGTGTCCCGGGTTCTCCCTGCCTGGCTCTTGATTCCCACTCCGGCTCCTCGGGTCGGGGAGAAATTAAAAGCAAGGGGAAAAAATAAATAAGGAATAAGGGCAGGCTGCCCTTACCCCGAAGCCGTCCCCACCTCACCCTGACGAGCCTCTGCTCCACGGGAGGGGAGTCCTTTGGTTTTAATTTTCATTTCACATTTTTCTTTCCCCTTTTGAAAAATCTTTCTTGCCACCAGTGCGATTCCTCCTCGGGAATCTCCGCTGTTGCCTCAACCTCCGTCCCAGCCCACACCGGGTAGTTTTGTTTTTTTCTTTAACGCCGCCCGAGGAATAAACTCGCTCCGCACAGAGCCAGAAGCCGCCGCCCGCCCACAGCCGCGGAGTACCGCTGAGAAGCGGAGCTTCAGATATCGCCTCTGCTGGGTCGTATCGTGGAGGAGGAGGGAAGTCCCTGCTCGCTCCTTACACCCGCGCAAAGTCGAGGATTCGCCCGAGCGCAGCCACCCGCGCAGAGGCGGACGGCTGGGCATGGGGAGGCTTCGTGCAAGGGGAAGCAACGCAGGAAGGGGCGCAGGCAGGCTGGGTCCAGCAGCAGCCCGACCTTCCCCTGCACAGATACTAGCTATTCCTGAGCACCATACCACTCTTTTTAAATTATTTTTCCCACAGTATATAACTGCGGTAGACAAACCAGGCACTGTCTTCCACTGTGCTCATCTTAGTGTCCCCGGATGGCAGGGCTCTGGTCGAATAATTCTCTTCATGACCGGCTGGCCAAGGCACGGTTGCATCTACGAGCAAACATATCCTTGGAGGTCTGTGTAGCAACTAATACGAACAGTGGGACTGCAAAAAGAAATCCTAGTTCTCAGGATCCGGATGGAAAAGAGACTCTGTACCTCCTTCGGGAGAGGTTGCAAGACGTGGGGTGTTTGTGAACGAAGTTACTGGTTAGCTTTGCTATCGATCGGGCTGCTCCCAGTGAAACCGTGACCCACAATAGCAAAGATTTACCACTCCATAATAAATGCTCCCCAGTCTAAAGCACAGAGCCTTACAGATTCCCGAAGATGGCATTTTGTTATGCACAGCCCCAAATGTACCAAATCAGCTGAGCAACAGACTTGTGTTGTTTGGTAAGCAGGATAAAGTTTTGCCTCTTACCTTAGAGCTGAAAGACTGAAGTTACTTCAGCCGCGGTTTAAAAGTTTGATAAGTGTAAGGAAGACATCTCATTTCAGTAAGTTACCTCTGGGTTTGCTCAGCTGAAAGGATCTGGGGTAACATAGGTAGAATCATCCTTCAAAACGAGCCACGTGCTTCCAGAAATATTCAATGCGAGATTAAAAAAAAATAAATTATTAAAATAAATATTTTTTAAAAAATATATATATGTGCCTCTGTGACCAAACAAACAAAGCAGACAATGTGCTGCTCTTCCCAAATAAATTAGACAAATTAAATCAGATTGGTGAGAAGATCGTTTGCCACGGGAAAATATTTTGGGAAATTATCACCATGTGTACTTGAGAGGGGAACAGCTGTTTAACACATTTCTTTATACTTATTTCTGATCTTAAGTTAAACAAAAATTTAAAAATAAATAAATAAACACACGGTGATTAATGACTTCCAGAGGTTCGGGGTTTTTTAAAAAGCAGATGTGTCTATTACAGGTGAATTGATTTATATGTCTAATTAAGGCTGATGTGTGGATAAGTTAAACCACTAAACGCACCCTGAGTACCTCCAAAACTTGCTGCTATACTTCGTTGCCTGATGCTGAGGGTCTGTTCACACGGGTAGTAATAATAATGAGGAGAAACAAACACCATGCAAATGCGGTCTACGGAAATGTCACCGCTTCTCGCAAAAGAGCTGAAGACGGAAAATCATTTATGGAAATGACGTAGTTGTGAGGCTTCGCTGCCTGCTGTTGGGGTGCTCACTAGAAGGAAACCTGTATCCTTGGGCTGGTGCTGTTAGTAACAACTGCTTTACTACACATGCCACCTTAAAAAAAGTAAACCGGGGACGGAGGGGAAAGGCAACAATTACTCAAATTAATAACGTACATTTCCTTTCTGGTGAGATTTCTTTAATCTTAGCCTTTGGTTCACTCAGAAATACGCCCGTGACGAGGCGGGGAAGCAGCCTTTTCCCAAAGCTGGTGAAGGTTGCTCCTGGAGGGGTTTTTTTGGAGGTTGAGGGGTACTGTGGGAGTTTCCCACGGGCTTTCCCCTCTTGGGGAAACCAACAGGTGGCTCAGCCCCCGCATGGCACCGGCCGTGTGCCCCGCAGGTGTCCCACCCGCAGCAGGGTGAGGAGTCCAGGGCTGGGCACATTGCCCCACGACGGGACTCTTGCCCCGCGGTGCCAGGACTGGCTAAACCGTGGCTGCTCTTCTACAGCTTAGAGCTGCGCGATGCTGATGAAAAGGCGAGGTCTTGGTGCGGCGGCTTCCGCACCGGCTACGGGATGCCCGCTGGGCTGCGGGACAGTCGGGTTGCAGCCAGATCCACCTCCTGCCCTCTCCCCGCGTCTCCCGAGATGCTTCTAGAAGTTCTCCTCCGCTTGCCACACGCCTGGCGAATTGCTCATGGTACTGAGCAGATATTTACAATGTGACAGAAATTAGGGGGTTTGATCCCATGTTTACGAGATTGAGCGTGTTTGGTGGGAAGAGCAACGCGCAAACTCCGCCGCTTGCTCCCGCGGATCGGAGTTGGAAGCTCTAGGCTTCAGAAGTGTGGAGGTTGAGGGTGGAAAGGGTAGTAGGGATGAATGGGATGCAGAGAACTAAAGAGGTCTCTCCAAGAGTGTGCTGAGTGAAGGATCTCCAACTCCGTGAAGAAACGGAGAAAAGTAAGAAAGGTAAGATGTGAATCCTTGACTAATGTAACTGTGAAATTTAAGTCGGTCTTTGCCACTACCTAATTTTAGCAAAACCTGTCAGAGGGACCGTGGCAGTGGAAGGTTCCCTCTCTTTTTCCCTGAGCAAGGTTCCCTCTCTTTTTCCCTGAGCTTTGTCTTGGGGCTCCCGCGATTCGCGCTCTTATGGGGTCCCCTCCAGATTTCCAGTAGTGAGTTTAGTTCGTGAGACTTTCCTGTGGAGCAAATTAGTTCTACAAAGCGTAGACAGAAACGTCGAGGCACTTCAAACGCCCTCAGAAAGAGGACTTCTCCTTTTTCTTCACCTAAGAGGATGAAGCTGGCGTTTGAGCTGACATTGGTGACTGTCAACACGCCAGCGGTGGAGTTCTGGCAGAGGAGATGGGTATTTCTCCACGAGCTAGGCGAGAGCAGAACA
>VWZI01016727.1:588162-599842 GCA_013396835.1 Psilopogon haemacephalus | reverse complement strand
AAAAAAAAGCGAAAGGTCAAAACATTTCAGGCTGACTTGCAGTGTGGAACCAGGAAATATTAGCTAGTAGGGCTGAGCCCTTTTCACCACGTGCATATGGTTACACCTCTGGTTTCCTGCGGAACCGGCAGCGCTTGTGCAGTGCCATGAAAAAAAAAATAATAATTTTTTTTTTTTTTTGAACGTTCCAAAACTGAAACCGGGAGCTTAATTTATTCTGTGGACTTCAAAGGAACAAGGTCTTTCTTTGTGTCTGTTGCTCCGGGGGAGGGTGTGTGCCGGATCGGCGCCGAGCGCTGCCCGCATCTACATATGTAAACCCGGCGCTCCCCCCACCTCCGGTGCCGGTAGGATTGCGGGCGCAATAACGCTCCCAAACAATGCGAAATACGCGGAGCCTACGCGGCTGCGGAGTAGGAAGCCTGTCACGGCTTAACTGTGGGTCTAGAAGGACCAAATTTGCGCGATGCACGGCGGAACCCGCCGCTCGCCCCGAGGCGCCCCGTCCTCCCGTCCCGTCATTGTCCCCTGCTGCTGTGGTTAGAGGGGTGGGGACAGGCAGCAGCCAGACGGCGACATCCCGGTCTGCAGAAGAAGGTGTAACGACAGGCACCAGCAGCAGAAAAGGCTGCAAATCGCTGTCGTGTGGTTGCTATTAGCAACAAATCAGCTGAACAGCCTGCAAACCCCGAGCACCTAGGGCGGAGGTGGCAAGGAAAACGCCAGGGCTAGGGAGGTTGGAGCCGGTTTGATGCTTTCCCAAGAGGATCTCCCCGGGCTGCCTGCCCGAAGGGCGTTCGAGGAGGGGCAGGGCAAGGGGAGACAGGGCTGCCACCACCGCGCACTGAGCTCCAGGAGAGGGGAAAGGCAACCCGCTTAAAAGAGACAAAATGGCAGCCCGTGGCTTGTAGGCATCCCTCTCGGCGCTGAGAGCCCGCCTCGCCTCCGCCGGTCCCCGCCGTTGCCAGCTCCTCGGTGCGCGGTCTCTTCTTGCGTGCCCTCTTGCCTGGGAACACGGCCCCTGCTAGGGCAACGGCGCTCGGGCCCCAGGGGCTCCAGACGCAGCCCTTCGCCCCCCACAACAAGCCCGCCACCAGCCTGGGAAATCGAACCCTCGTCCGTCACGGTGGGACACGTCCCCAGGTCGGAGCACCTGGGGGCCGGACGGAGCTGCCGCTCCTTGCCCCGCGACCACGGGCTTCTGGCGACCCGCGGAGTGTGTGCGTAGGCTCCGCACCCCGTGCAGAGACAGCTGCTGCTCAAGGGCATCACTCACCCAGCAGCCCTGCACCTTGTCATACCAACACCTTCTCTTACAGCACCGTTTTCTCCTTACTTTTTGACTGTGGTTCTTTGTCTTGGGTTTTGGTTTGTTTTGTGGTTTGGTTGTTCGTGGGTTTTGTTGGAATTTTTTTCGGTGTTCTTTTTGTGTGTGTGTTGNTTTTTTTTTTTTTTTTTTTTTTTTTTACATTTCCTATATTTAATTTTTTTCTCTGTGTTGTGTATGCTGGAACGCTTTGAGGTATGGTGTGTTTTTTCTTTATTGCTTTTTTTTTTTGCTTGTTTTAAATCCTCCCGTTTCAGAGCCCTCCAATAGTCGCAGGATATGTTGTCTCACAGATCAGAAAGTGCCTCGTCGAGAAGGCACCTCTCGAGTATCTTCAGCACATGCAGAGGGAAGAGTGAGAATTATCGGGACTGCCGGTGGTGCAGGGCAGCTACGCGTTCAGCAGAGGCTCCAGAATACGGGGCGGTGCCTCTTGGCCTCGGCCTCCTTCAGCTGGGCTGCGGCGTGAGGAGCTCGGCCGCTGATGTGGTGGGAGAAGGGCTGCGGGCTCCTCTGCCCTTGCAAAATTGCCCCTTTGCCACCGGGAAGTGCTCGGCCGGCCGCTCCGTGGGGAGCATCCCCCCCGCCACAAAGCTGGGGAGCGATGAAAGCATCTACCTGTCCCCGGCGATGAGCAGCATCCAGCCCTTTGTCTCTCTAGACTAGGTGCGATATTCAGCTGAGTGCCATCAAAATACAGGCGCCAAATGTCTACCGCGGCCCTCTCTCCACTCCAGGGGAAGTCCGGGCGCCTCGGGGCCCTTGCCCTGGGGAAGGCTGGTACCAGCGGGTCTCGGAAGGGAGGGAGGGTCAGTGCAACAGGGCGAACGGGACTGCGGCACCCCGCAGCCGGTTGACGGATGCCCGACAGCCCCGTCTCGGCACGCACATCCCCAAATACCTGGGTGCTCGATGGAGCACCCCTAAGGGCGGGATCGTGCAGGGTGGGATGGCAGGCGGCATGTGCGGCGGTGGGGAGCCGTGGCTGCATCGCTGAGCCTCAGCAAAGGGCTGCGCACGCCGTTGTGCTGCTGCCGCCGTGCCCACCTTCGCCCTGAGTGGACCGACCCGGCTCGGCCCAGCGTGACTCGGCTTGGTCCGTCGGCGAAGCGGGCGGAACAGCATCCCTCAGCGGCCTGATGCGACCAGGAAAACGCTCCACATGGGCGCTGGGATGCGCGGAGCATGCGGAGGGGGGGGTCCAGCGCGCCGCACCCCGTTCGAATCTGGCGGCGCGCAGGGAAGTTCCGCGGGACCAGCGCTGCGCAGGCGCAAGATGGCCTCTGCCCGAGCGGCGGGGGGCGCGGAGCCGGCCCGGCCCATGGCGGGGCTGGGGGGACGCGCCCGGAGGGGCACAGGCCTCCGCCGGGGCACCAGCGGAACCAAACGGCGTGTTTGGCCGCCAGCATGGGAATCCGCGCCGGCGCGGAGCGAAGTGCGGTTGTACCGCTGCTCCCCGCCTGCTTACTGTGGCCCCGGAGAGGCCGCCCCGCCGCAAGAAGGCTCGTGGGATGCTGGCACTCCTGTGCCTTCCAGTGCCTGCCTCCTTCGGCATCGGCTCGCGGATTTTGCGCGGCCTTTGCGCAGCTGCAACTGTCCCTTCCGACGCGCCCGCGGCTCCCCGGCAGCGACCGGGGCTGGAAGTGCCTTCTCCTACCCATTCCCGGGAGGGCAAACCTCCGTTTGGAGTGGGAATTAAGAGTCCTTCGTCCTTACCCGTTGCCGCATTATTTTTCTTTCCAGCCTACATCATCAGGCTGGTAGAGTAAATACCAAATAACTTCCCCATGGACGGCGGGATCGAAAGGTCCCCACAGGGCTTCAGCAGACTTTCCTGTTTTCCGGATGGGACTCCTCCTGTCAGTCGTGGGGCGAGAAGGGAGTGAAGGAGCCGGAGATGAGGGAGGGAAAAAATAATAATCCTGGGTGCCGGCATCCCAATAATCCTCGAATTAAGAAAACACAAAGCGCCCGCGGCTCGGTGCTCTCCGAGCGGGACAACGACTTTGAAGCGCGGAACGGGAGGACGCGCAGCGCTGAGGAGTGGGGAGCGGGTCTTCCCCGGAGCGTCCTGCGGGCAGGAGACAGGCAGAGGAGGTGAAAAAGAAACTGCTCTTACTGAAATAAAGGAAATCCGTTTTAAGTACCTAGAGTAGAGGCAAGGACGTTAAAAATTAACAGCGGAAACAGGAAACACTTATCTGAGTAAACACTGTCTCCGAATTTCACCGTATTAGAAGCGGGAGGTGGCAAGGTGCTGCCCGGGACCGCACCACCCCTGCGGTACCTGGATGCGGGGCCGCGCCGCTGCCTGCCCTGCCCCGGGGCTGGAAACCGGAGCCAGGCAAGACGAGACAGCCTGATCCTCCCGAATCGGTGTGGTGGCAAAGATCGGAACTGCAAGAGCTTCTGCATGGTTGAAATGAGCCGTCCAGAAGCGATGTTCGGAAAGCAGGGGCACAGCTACCCGCCAGTGGGTAAAACGTTACGGGCCCGGGGCCGCGGCGGAGAAGAAAATGTGGTGGCGGAGGTGGAAGGGAGGAGACGTTGCTCCGATATCGGCTCCGGCGTGACTGTCTTTGGCTGCGCTCTGAAAACGCCCAGCGAAACGAGTGACTCCTGTCCGGCGGAGGAGGTGACAAGCGGAATGTCCTCGGCACCGCGGAGGAAGGGGCACCATCGCCTCACTGGAAGGACGCCTGCCGCTAGCTTCGCCTCCGCCTCCAGGACTCAGTGCACCCCTCCTTGCCAGGAGCCCGAGAACGCCGTCTCGGAGCGGGTCTGCCCATGGCTTCCCTGGAGCTGCCCGTGGCCCCGGCGGCAGCCGCCCCATGCTCTCCTCTGTCGCCGGCAAGACACGGCCGCTTCCCGGGAGCTGCTTGGCTGTGTCCGCCCGCCGGCACTGGGCCGAGCGGCAGCGGCCCGGAGAGTTGCGGGGAGTGCTCCGCGCTGAGGGACACACCATTCGGTGAGCAAGCTCCCAGTGTTCCTGCTTTTTCTCCCTCTGCCCGTTCCTGCATTCCTCCGCCCTGCTTCCTCCTGTCTTCTGCAGGAGCCTGTGGAGCTTTCTGCTCCCTGTACCTCGCCGTTCTCGGGGCGGATCGCTACCGCCTGTTCCCTGTTGCGACCGGGGACAAAAGTGCTGCTTGGAGCCGCAGGCAGCTGAAACAGGGAGGAAAAATTCTGTCGGACGAAGACAGAAAAAAGTCCTTTTCCATCGGATACAGCCGCCCCTGCCTCCCTTTGATCGGATCGCTTGTTGAACAAGCTCAGAAGACATCGGTTTTATCCCTCCATCTGTACAAATGCAACGTCGGGCAATGGGAAAATTCTTCTGGCATACACCGAGCTGAGATTTCTTTGCAAAGAGAGGGGGATTACCTACTTTTCACAGGAAGGAAACCCGTTCGCTGTGTATCTGCGAAGGAAAACGTTGTGAAAGCGAGGAGGTTGACACAGCAGCTTCGCAAGCAGAGCATGGAGATGCTATCTCTGCCCGTCCTGACGGCTGTGCTCAGCGACACACACGCATGGCACTGCCATCTGCTCAGGGCCAACAGCAGAACAAAAGTCTCACATGGCAGCACAAACATCCTCGGTGACTTCTGCAGCTGGGCAAGAGAGCTGCTGGAAACGTTGTTCCTGTTCGGGCGGGAGATGTCAAACTGGGAGAAGTCCCAATAGCTGAATAAACCTGAAAGGGAATTCCCCGACTCCTGTTTCATTACTTTCTATGCGTCACTGACACTCTAACAAAGACCAAGTTTAGCACCGTTTTGGTGCTGAAAGTTGTCATTATTGGATACTCGCGGTGTCAATAGGCGCGGTTTCATGGGTGTGCTGAGACACAAGCCTCTGCAACAGGTCCTGCGCTGCTCTTTGGATGAATTAACTCAAGCAGCACAGTGTGATTAACTCGTACAGTTGAGGGAAGCGTGTGCCAGGACAGACATTTGTCCGCACGTGGAGGCATCTTTACATTAAAACGTAATTAGTTCCACTGAACCTCTAAGAAGAAACCCAGAGGAGTACAGGAAGAACCTGGCTCTCATCATCACCAAAATTCTGTTTCTCCCTCCTAAGCCACTGAACCTCAAACCGGGCTAAGCTGGAGAAGACTGGAGTTCGAACCTACGCCTGACTGGGATGTGAGAATACACCATTTGCTTATTTTCAAGAATAATTCGGGGTCAAATAAAGAGCAGCAAATGTTTTCAAGACAGGCAATCCAAATAAATAATGGCAACTTCTTCACTTCCCCCCCCACGCCTCCTTTTTCTTTTATTTTCTTCCCCCCCACCACCCTTTTTCTTTTGCTATTTTAGTGCTCTTGTGTTCTGTTCACTCAATCCTTTGTACACCCAGAGGGACTTCCAGTGGGAACAAGATGCTTTGTCGTTTGACACCACACTATCAACAGAGGTCATTTGCTATATTATTTTTTTCAATGAATTTTCCCCTTTATTTGTTTATTTCTTTGATCAGCTATAAATGAAAGTTATTCGTGTATATAAAACTGAAGTTTTTACTGTTGAAATTGAACTGTACATGTTTACTACAGGAAAAAAATATCAACTCTTGTTTAACAAGACATTATACATCAATAAGCAATAACCTTGTGGAGGATTTGCAATCACCCGGTCTATAAAAACAAGCAGGACAAATAACAGCAATTTATATGCAAAAGTAATGATTTAATGACTATAAGCAAGACAAAGCAATAAGAATTGTGCTTCTTTTGCAGACTGGAGACAATGAAATGTTTTAACTACAATTTCCCCGTACAAACATGAAACAATATCCATATAGAATAAACACCCTCACAAATGTATAACTCATGGGTGATGAACACACACAAAGTTCGACCAAAGCAAAGCACAAACTGAACAGTGTTCTGGGCTGTTCGTGGTTCAGGGTGGAAAAGTTCCTTCTACTGAAAAAAAAAAAATAATACCCTCAGAAGCCTCTAATAAAATGCACCTATTTACAGGCCATTAAAGAGGAGGCATTCTCCACAATTTATTGGAAATATTGAAGTACCTGTTAACTTTTAATGAAGTTAGTACTGTACCATATACATATATATTAAAACAAATTTAGATAAAATGCCTTCAGCCAGCCACTTGCTGGCTCCTTAAAATTTATACCGAATAGTTTTATGGCTTCTATAATGATTCCATGTGCTTTTAAAAACACAGTCCCACCACACCAAACAACAAAAAAAGGTAATCAAACAGGTCAAAAACTTCCACACCCTCTATGTTGGTTTTTGTTTCTTTTTTTTTCTTTTTCTTTTTTTTTTTCCCCCTGTTTTTCTCTTCACTGCATCACTTCAACGTTTGGTAAAGTAAAAATATACCACTTGGAAAAGGAAAAAAAAAAAAAAAAGGAAAGATAAAGCCAGTAAAATCCTTTTAAGATTGCCAATTGCCTCCAGGTTATCAGAGACTTGGATGTGCTTTCCCAATACTGTAGCTCTCACGCACAAAGGGTTTCTTGCGGCATGAGCAGAGCTCAACCAGGTGGCATCTGCAAGGGTCGAACCAGTTCAGGGATTTAACAACCATCTCATGAGTGCATGAAACACAATATTTTCTTTATAGTATTTATAAATATATCATACAATACTGTTTCCTGTTATGTCATATACCAATATGGCATTGTACAATAAGCATAATGCCATCTGATTCTTACAAAAGCGAATCATTTAAACGAGTCAGTAAGTCAAACGGTAATACCCGCTTTTAGGCATACAGATTGTAAAACTGAAGTTTACTTTTGATCGGTTCTGCGCAGCAACAGAGGAGTAAAAAGATGCAACATAAGAATCAAAATGGCTAATACGCAAAAAATTGTTATTCACAGTGACATGGCTACATATATGCATTATTCTATGCATATCCTTTCCGTTTCGTTGGATTCCCAAGATGAAAAAAGCACTTGCTTTCTACAGGTTCACAAAACAGCATAAGAACAATAACAATTGAAGAGAACGCAATGGAGGACGAGTTAGTCTGGATTAACAAACTACTTCCCGGGATTTGAGTCGACTTCTGGAGCCCTCCCGAGTCCAGATGATGAGGATGGAAACAACACCACATCACTCAGAGCAGGTGAAGGTGTAACTTCTGTTCACTTCCCAGTCCTCTGAAAACCATTTACATTTCAATCTTGCGTTTCCATTAAAGTCCATCCTGAATGTCACCTAGTCCACCTTTTATAGCCAAGTTCAGTGTCACTACAAAAGAAAGCAATTTGGACGATAGTCACATGGATTAGCATCTATAAAGCTGTAATGGCATGGAGAGACCTATATAAAGAAGGGGTGGGGGTGGCAGCCTGGCTGGCACATCAACCAGAAGAAGTGGCTGAGGAGCCATTTATCGATGTTTTCCGTGCTCTGTTGGTAAAAGAGGACTGATGGTTACTGCTGGGGCTGCTGCTGGTGCCGTTCATGGTGCTGGAGATGTGGGGGAACTGCGGGTGAGGAGACTGGACCGGTGTGCTAGGGCTGGGCAAACAGGAGGAGGTGGAGGGGATGCCTCCTGCTGGGCTGCTCGCCTTGTCGCTCCCAGAGTCACTTTCCAGCTCCCCGCTGTTATTCAAGCCTTCTCTCTGGTGACTGATCTTCATCCTCTTGCAAGTAGGTCGGACCCGGTACTTCAGGGGGAGAGGCCCATTCTGCAAGGCAAAGGGGAGACCCCGGTAAGTGCCCTCCCAGGGCCATGACTCACACCCCTTCCCTCTGGGGAAAGCATGCTGGTCACTCACCCGCCTCCAGGTATAGATGTAGGCAATATCCATTAGGGTGTAGTAGTCCTTCAGAGGCTCCTCTTCATACATCACATCAATCTGTTCAAGATACGAATCCTTGTATTAAGGTGCATCCAAGCATTTACCCCTAGAGGTCAAAGAAACCCTGCTGCCATACACATCAGAAAATTGACAAAACACTATACCAAACCAGCAGGGAACAGGGAATTTTCTTAATCTATTTGAGATGTTTTGAACACATTAGCAAACAACTTCTTGCTACCTCGATATTCACAGCATTAAAATAAATTAGTGTGACCAAACTCTCCAGATAGAAATCTTAAAAATAATGTTCATAATCCCATCAACATCTTGTACAAACCATAAATACTTGTAGTTAGCACTTGCTGGAGCTGGCTGTCATGAGGAGTGCTAACAGCATTACTAGGCTTAGAATAGCAAGACTGACTCAAAAAAACCTCCAAAAAACAACAAACCACCCTTTCCCCAAAGGTACCTGGAAAGTGTTTGGTATATCCATTTTACTCCTCAGGAACTTTCTTAGATGCATCACTGTCATTGCTGCTGGGCAGCGCAAGTATCTTTTGTCATTCACCTGATGGCACAGGAAAGAGCATCAGTCTACTGAGAATGAGTAACTATTCCCTCCAAAGTTGTACTCTAACTTCGTGTCTCTTCTTTTTTTGTACACATTATAAAATAATACAACAGCTTCTGCTGCCTCGTGAGGAACAACAGAAATAAGTGGTAGATTACACTTCCAGAACAAGCAATTAAAAAGGCAGCTGATTTTATAGATAAAGCTTTTTATCTCACAGCAAATCTCTTTTTCAGAAGGCACACCTATGTAATATTGATTTTTAAAATACATTAATAAATAACTTCTCACAGAATCTGATCCAGGAAAAAAAAAGAAATACAGTTTAACTTCGGGGATGTTTTAAACAGTTGTTTACATCTACAGCTGTATGGAGCCACTTGACCTCCTCCATACCTAGCACCATAATAGTTACCACATACACATAGCTGTGAATATTTTTTTTTCAGCTCCAAATCTGCCCCCGAGATGTTTGTGTGTGTTTTGCCTCCCTGAAAGCATGGAAAACTTCCTTACCTCTTCCTTCGATTTTTCTTTCTCCTTATTTCCTTTTCGTTCCAGCCTGTGAGAAGAAATGGAGCAATTACACCAAACAACAAAGACAGTGGCTATAAGTCAGGTAAACATAAAATATTGCCATTCTGGAACTTGCCTGTTCTGGTCAAAGAACTCAATGGATAAGCTTATTATCTCATCGTCTGTTATAATTCTTTTGTCTTCATCAGCCACCTCTCCCCTGTCTTCATTAGAGCCATTGGCAGCTGCGCAGAAATTTCCACAATAATTTACATTTTGAAATTCAAATCAGGAAGGATGACAATTCTCAGCAACAAGGAAGAAAAAAAAAAAAAGAAAAAAAAGACAAACCAAAACCAAACCAAAGATAAATCTCTATAGTAGGATTATGAATTAAAGCTACCTGACTGTTAAAAAAAAATAAACTTTGATTTACACTGACTTTACTTCTTAAAATTCTGTCACGGTAATACAGGCTTTGTAAGTTTAAAAGGAAACAGTGAAGCATCCAGATCAGTAACACATATAGGAAAGTTGGGAAGGAGAAGTTTTTACCATCAGCTGATGGATGAGCGGCATAAAAATCCCTTCTTCTTTTCATTTCATCTAGATGGAAAAGCACATATTTTTCTTTTAGTATATATGCTGTAGCTACTGGTATTGATATAGGAGAGCAGCTCTGGGTCTGGTTTTCTGCTCCAGAAAAAAAAAACCAAAACCAAACAACAATTTAACTACTTACTTTTGAAAAGGCCTGGTACTAGCTTATATACGATATCCTGGAGAGTTTTATCTGACCTGAAAAAGGAACAACCCCAAAAGGTAAAATTAGGCATATAAAGAGAGGTTTTAATCCAAGCAGCAGCAACCCACTTCTGGTCTTTCACAACAATGAGGCATCTTCTACCAAGTGGGAGGCTAGTCATAAAAAGTTCACTGGCAAGACTTGTAGTCAAATTAACATTGCCCTGAGCACCCATATAAACCAAAACTCATCTCTGCTACTATGGATAAAAAATATTTTTTGTGGACTGAAGGAAGGCTACATGTCCTCTCCAGAAAGCAGAGAGAAAAGAGTAACATGGAAAAGAAAAATGCTTCTGAAAGGAAAATCATGCTTTAGAGCTTTTCTTCCCTCTTAGCTTGGAAAGTTTCAGCAGTAGCTTTCCTAACTAACAGTAAAGGCTGGAGTGAAGCATATGTGGGGAATACAGAAAGCAAGGGCAGAAACTGTCGGGGAGGTGCCCATGAGAGTGGGGGAGAGGGAAGAGGCATTACATCAATGGTTGGCCATATGGAAAAAAAAAAAAGACTAACAAAAAATTTCTATATCTCATCCAGAGAAATCTTTTCAACCAATGGCAAAACTCCAAAGAGAGAGCACACAGAGGAGTTAGCTTGTAAATTGACAAGTCCTTTCACATTTAAATCGCTGAGCAAGAGATAACATCAAGACGACTGCTGCTGGTCTCCCCATCAGAAGGAAAATAGGAGGTGTGGACTGCTTGTTGCATCTTCCTCCTACCTTATATTCAAAAGTGGTCGAGTTTTGTGAACTTGGACATCACAGATGGGACAATACTTGCTGGTCTCCAAGTAACGCACGATACAGGTCTTACAGACTGCAAGTCAAACACGAAAGCCTTTTAGTGCTGCTCGGAGGTGAAGCTCAGATATGCAGAGCTATAGGTGCGATTTTCTAAACTATGCAAGCGAGAGCAAATCGTCTATTGTCAGCAGCGCGCTGCTTAAGCTAAACAAATACCCAAATAAGCTGCAATTACCATGAAAAGGAGACGCTTAGAGCACATATATTATTACTTTAACAAAGACCGTAGGGCCGTTGTCAGAAAAAAATCTGCACCGCGGCCAGGCCACCTATTTCCCAGCCCGTCTGGGAGGCGGAGGGGTGATGGTCCTGGGCACTTCGGCGAATTTGGGCTTGGGGATTTGGGGTTTTTTTGTATTCCCGGGATGCTGAGAATGGTGGGAAGAGTCGGGAGAGGAGCGCGGAGCGGCCGGTTGTACTTACAGGAGTGGAGGCACTCAATGATGGTTGTAGCATCAATGAAGTAACCGCCGCAGAGCACGCACATGAGATGGGGGTTTAGCTCGGTTATTTTGATTCTGGTGGTGCGATGCATTTTGGCGTGGCGAGAGGCGGCTCTGCAAGACACACAGAGAGAGCACCGGTCAGCAGGGACGAGCGCGGCGGTCCCAGGTGCCGGCATCCGGCGCGTCCCGTCCTCCCCGTGCACTCGCATCCCCGTTGCACGGGAAGAGAAAGCGCGGAAGGCGGCAGAGACGGCGGCGGGCGGAGGCCGGTCCGGGGGCCGGCGGGATGTCCCCACACCACCCCGGGCCGGCCTGGGCGCAGCCCCGCGGAGCCGCGATCGCTCAGCGGCACCCACCGCGCCGCTCCCCAGCGGGTACCGGCTCTCCCCGCGGCCCGGCGCGGCACCGGC
>VWZI01016727.1:561706-576914 GCA_013396835.1 Psilopogon haemacephalus | reverse complement strand
AAAAAAAAAAAAAAATTAAAAAAAAATTTAAAAATTAAAAGTATAAGCTGAAGGCCTCTACCATATTGATGGTTGTAAAAACAATGCCTATATAATGTCCAAAACCCAGTCCTTTTGTTCCCAGTGAAGATCCAAATCGGGCAACACAGGGTGCGAAACCAACTGACAACGCTAAGCCTTGCCGAGTTTGTCAAACTGGAAAAGTGGAGCCAGCTCTTTTTCCTTTAAATATTCCGTGATCCTGATCTTGAATAATCTTGCCGATGAGAGCAGGTCAGCTAGCAGTACATATCACATAGAGAATTCCAGTGGAAGTTAATTTAGAATAGTCAGTGGAGTTCTGCTCTGTCATCTGCCAAGCAGCGCCGTGATCCGTTTGTAGGCTGATGTTGCTGGCAGGGGACTGGACTGCTCACTAGGAAAAAGCTTCGAAGGAACACTTTTAATTTCATTCCGTCTCGATTGCTCACAGCAATTGACTGGTAGCTACTTTAATCAAAAAGCTGTTAGGGTTTTGTGTCTGGATCCATAGCTCTCACTAATTGCAATCAGCCATCTAAGAGCTTAGTCCGGCTTTGGAGGCCAGTTCAAGTTTTGTTGCTGCAAAGATTAGGCTTTATCACAGTCTATGTATATTAGACTTTATCACAGTCTATGTATATTTGAGATCTTCACTGTGGGTTGTTTGGTTTGTTTGGTTTTGTTTTTTTTTTAAACCTTTTTGCAATATTAATACAGTTCTTGGCACATGTTTGGCTGAGCGTGCATCTCCTTCAGTACAGATTCGGGGTGCAAGCAGTTGGGTAATTCTGCCTGCTCAGTTTTCCTGGCACTCTGGGTTGTGTGCTCACTGTGTTCCAAACCCCGTGTGCTTGCTTGCTTACCTTGGTCTCTGTTATGCCCAGGTTAAGATCATCAGGAAAACAACATGCTAGCTGCAGGATCAGGCTCTGAATTTTAACACATTGTGTAGGTACTGTATTAGGCCTCACAATACCATGAAGAATGGATGCTTACGAGTTTTGGTGTGTGATTGGAAGTAATATCACCGATTCTTTGGCATAGAAATAAATGCTACTGAATTTCTGAACTCTGAAATTCAGGGTTTGCGCTGACAGGAGTCCTGGTAATATAAATTTTGTTAGAAAAAAAGACAGACATGGCAAGACAGGTGAGTTGGGAAATAAGGCTTTCTTAATCTTTTTTCTGTGTCTGTCAAATATAGAGAGGATACCTAAGGAAAGACTACGTAGAGTGAGGGGGAGGAAAAAATCATAAAACGGAGGCGAGGGCACAGCTCAGAGATGTGGAATTACAAAGGTAAAGAGACCAAAGCTATAAAAAAACTATAGTCACCCTTAGAGAGTTAGAAATGTACACATATGGCATGATCACACCTTACAGAAAATTTATTCTTCAACACTCCCTTTTTGTTTAGGGCATACTGAAATCTACAAATTAAAATCTGGCTTTCAAGGCAAAACAACTGCTAAAGATTCATTGCAAACATTTGTAGCACATGTAAGTTTAACTGCTTTTTATCACAAATTTGTATTTTCAGTTTCTCTATCCAACCTCTCAGCCTTTTTTTTTTTTTCCTTTCCCTTCCCCCCCCAAAAAAGGATATGAGAAAGATTCAGACTGTCAGATTGCTATCAAATATTACTACTTTTGCATAGCATATAGGCATTAAAAAAACTGCTCCTGACAATTTGTAAGAGGAAGCTAAACTGTATATTGAATAAAGAAATAATGAAGAAAATGTATTAATGCTTGGATATTAATTAATCAGGGAAACAAACTAGTTCAGTCCATGCAGGCTATTTTATTTGTTTACAGCTTGCACTTTGTTAGTCAAAACAAAATGATGCAACTGTCCAAAATGAAGGGGAATCACTTTGCATGTCCAGAGGACTAATCTGTAAAATTTAAGAGCAGGAATAAGTATTTCTGAAAAGCCTCAGGTCAGGTTTATTTTTCTTCTGTGTATTACTCTTCACAGAATTAAAAGACATTGATTTAAGATGGTATTCTAGTGTCAGTTTTCTGCAAAATTATTACTGACTTCCAAGAGTTCTTTCTGCACATTAACAGAATGCCCCTGGAACTTTCCTTTTAAGTCATTAGTGAGTCTTCTTTGTTATAAAACATATTGTGCCAAATAAAATATTTGGAGCAGAAAGCAACAGTAAAAAAAATTAAGTAATCATTTTCTACAACATTTATTTCTTACAGGATTCATATCTGAAGGAAAAAGAACGGTGATACTCATATCAATCACTGACATGATCATAGCACCAAAGAAAAAGAAATCTGCATATCCCAAAAGGCCCAGGAAATTTTTTTCTCTCGTGTCACGGGCAGAAAATTGCAGTGCAGTAAATAAAATACTGCCTCAAACCAAGCCATTATATGGATTATTTATTTGGTACAATTGCTGCTGACAGCCCTCACCTCTGGTGCAAGTGCAATGCTTATCACAAACGCTAAAAGAAAACAAACACTTTGTACTTCCAGAATTTGTTTGGTATGTCTTCATTTAAGTAAATGCATTGTCTGGCTACAGACAAGGACTATTCAATAAAGCATACCCTGTTTGCTCACAAACAGTTCTGATTATGAGCAAAGGAAATTAGCTTTTTAATTAAATATGTGGAAGCTCTTGATTTATTTCAGTAAGGTAAAACCTGTAGTAGCTGAATGGATTTTTATTAGGCATTTAATAATTTTTATTCTAAGTTTAACCTGGAAAATATTTTTGATACTAGACAATATTTTTTTTTTAATTAAGTGGCATTAATTTATTTTAAAATAAGCAGGGTTTATCTCTTCACCTTTTGGTTGCCTTTATTCTGACCTGATTTTAGCTTCTGTTTGTCAAGGCTTAAAATCTTCTGATTTTCCCCTCATATATGAAAGGAGCCAGATATTAGGCTGTGAATAACCCTAACCAACCAACCAAACAAAAAGCCCAACAAAAAACCTTAGAGCTTTCACATTTAAATTATACACTTTTAAGCTATTGATATTTCAGTCCTTATTTAGGTATTCAGGATTAGAGACAGCCAAAGAAGTCCTGCTTGTTTAAAACATCATTGCTCCTCTGATTTCTTACAGCTTGAGAAAAATCTTAAACAATATACAAGTGTCACTTCCTCCTTATTTTATTCAAACGAGTATCAGCTCAAAATTATTTTAAAAGTAATTTGCAGTGGTGTGTTGGGAATTAATAATCATAAAAATCACAGGGGCAATTTGTGCATTGCATGTCTAAGATCACACAAAAACCTGAGTAATAAATGGAAGTAAGGATTCAGGTATGTGAGGTACTCTACAGTGCATCCTCCAGGATAGCAGCTTTGCCTTTCTGTGTGTTCCAGTAAGTTTTCAGCTCCTTCTGATGAAGTGGAAGCCCTGGATTTTACCGAATTTGCGGTCATTCTCTTTCTCTCACAGAGAAATAAAGCTATGTTTTTCATAATGCATTTGCTCTTTTCTTCAGACAAAACTCGAGTGTCTTTGACTAAATTCATGGGGTTTTATAAATGAGGCCTACACAAAAGATGCTGCCTTTAATGCCTGGTGGAGAAATACAAAGATTCCTGCTGCTTTAGAAGAACTCCTACTGTATTGCCCTGTCTGGTCCTGTGTCACAGATGAACCTAGTTTGTCATACACATACCAGCGCTAGGAAATGCTTTTCAGTGATTACATTACTGTTCTCTTTTTGTAATCAACTTTTTTTTTTTTTTTGGTGGTAGCTTTTCAATGGAAATTTTTGCTGCTTTTCAGATGACCTGGTATCATTTACAGCCACTTGAAAGTTGCACCTATTGCTCTTGCTGCTTGGGCAGCACTCAGATACAGCTGTCACATGTAGCGCCCAAAGTATTTTACATCTAGCCTGCTTTTTTAGGTTTACAGAGAAACATCTAATCCCTACACGCTTTTAAACAGTAAACCAAATACATATGAAATTTGTCTGTGTTTTATGTAAGCCTTTTTACATGTTTATACACTCGATGGTAAGATTGTAGCTTTGCTAGAGGAAGCCTGCAAAGAGGATATTATGCTCTATTGTCAGGAAGCATTCACAGTCTGTCACATTAGCGCTAGAGATGTGTCTAGCAGAGGAATCTAAGTAAAAATAGATAAACCTCAAAGGGAAATTAGCCTGTGTGTTTTAGATACTGTTTGTTGCCAGATGTTTAATGTCAGGACACCAAAATGTTATTTAGTGTAGCACCTAATCGGCAAAAATAATTTAGTATTTATATAACCAGCAGCAGTGTGATCTTCTTAGCTCTACACTTAGCTTCTTATCAAGGTAGATAAATACAGAAATGCAAACAGCGAGTTATCAGGGAGCTGGTATTTAAAGAGATGCATGGTCTAAGATTTCTAGTTCTCTTCATACAGTTCAGCAGTATCAAGCAGCAAAAGTATCTAAATTTGCTAATGTGCAGTTTTCACTAAAAAAAAAAAAGATCAGCTGAAACAGATATTACAGCATGGACGAGCACTAAGTGGCTTTGCTTGCTTTCTTTTATTTTCTTCTTTCTTTTCCTTTTTTTTTTTTTTCCTAGAATTAATCCTGCTGTCTCACATAAATGTTTGATTCTCATCATAAAGCAAGGCTTGCATGCCAAAGTAATAGATGTCTTAAGAGAAGCTTTGATAAATAAAATCCTGCAGCCCTTGGCATTCACAGTTCCCTTTTGGCAATAGTGAGGAATGGCTGAGTAATAGCTAGGAAATGGGACTTAAAGATACTGAAAAGTGTAAAGATACTAGGGCTATATCTGCAGCTAGTGTAAATCAGCATATCTGCCTTCAAATTACACTTATTGCTTTGTGTCAGCAAAGAATCTGGCCCATATCCATTATCTAGAGGGAATATCAACTACTACAAAGCATACTTATCTAACCAGACGCAAAACGTAGCGTGCGTAGCTCATTGATGTTTCTTGTAACACTTATGTTAACCTTTATGATGTGATAAAAATCTGGCACACTTACCTATGGTTGCAAATGATCTTGCCTTGATAATATCAACAATTATAAATTAGCATCTATTGCTTTTGATACTGCTCCAAATTACATTGATAAAAGCTTAACTCGATATTGATGAGAGGAACAGGAATTTAGGAGTTTGCTGTGACTTCAGTGGGAGCAGAATTCGGCCTCTTCTCTGAAGCAGATCTGCCTATAAAAGTAGCACAAAGGGTTTTTTTAATATAATTTTTTTTTCTTGTTGTTCTCTTTTGGTGAACATATTTCATATCTATTGATGATCACATTTTACAGAGGCACTAAGTTTAGATGCCTGGCTTTTACCGCTAGACAAGTGAGGTATTCAACCCAGTGAATTCACCTAGAGTGAAGGTTGCTTGCAGGCATCTGCTGAGCCTAGGTTTGAGAGTCAGAATAGCACAGCAAACCCTGGACTGTTCTTAACTTCTTTGGTTCAATTAACAAAAGAGGAAGTTTGCTAATTATCAGATTTTTGAGCAGTAAACACTGGGCCTGAGTAGTACCTCAGTTAGTGCTTACAGTGATGCAACCATTAGACCTGTGCAGCACTGGTTCCAGCAGTAACTCAGAGGCAAATCAGAGCATTGAAACACAAAGCATTTTACACCTGCTCAGTTGTTTATGTGAGTTTATTTCAGACTACAGAAATACTTTTGATGTTAAAAATACAGTCGTGTTTCCTGCCCATTTTCAAATGGTAAATGACATTATGGTCAGTCTGAGAAAACAAACAGGAAAGCTTCAGTGACCCTAAGTTGGCAACACCACAGAAAACTACAAGTTTCCATGTACTGTCTGTTTCATGCAAGATTTATTTGTTGTGAGAGAAAACCCTGATGGTTGGTTAGTGAATTAGGTCAATAAGCAGTAGGATAGTGATAGGGGAGATTCTATTGCTCTTGGGGATTTAGGCTTCCTAGCACAACATTTAAATCAATAGGAATCATCAGATACCCTAATCTGCCCATACCAAATAGCACTGGGCCTGAGGTGGTGCAGAAAAATTGTAAGAGATCCTAAGAAATGCTTTGTTTGCTTTTTTATTTTTTCTTTTTCTTTCTAAGATAATTAATGAGATAGGTTGTGTGGATGCTTATAAAAATATTGTCTCTACCTTTACTGTATGTGTGATTTTGGTAAACATACAATGCCTCACTAAAGGTAACACCAATTCTGATCATCATTGCTTCATATTGGTCCCAACTATTTTTGCAAATGCATCAGGAGCCTGTCAAAATGGATACAAGAAAGGTGCACAAGACGAGAAATTCCAATTATGGCATAAACAAAATGTTACGATCCTGGTTTGTGACTGCTGGTATTAGTTAACACAATGCAACGTGGATACAGTCAAAATTATAAGAGAAAGGCACTGTTAAAATTGCAAAGCTATGTACAACCAATATGAAGTGAAAAAAGTCTGTATTCATAGGTAAAGGGAGCATTTCTTCAGCCATAATTCAAACTGCTGATGATACAAACCCAGAACTACAGGAGTGTATCAATGAGATGCAAAAGTAAATCTGCATTGTTTCAGATCCTGTGAGTTTATACTGCCATAGCAGCACTTAGAAAGCTGGGAAACTGTTCTTCTAAAATAAAGTTTATTTTCTTGATCTGTTAGTGGCCATCATATCCAATTCAATTTTGCTCAAACTGCTCTGTTAAACCTTTAGTAATATTTGTTATAGAGCTGAACAATTTTAGACAATATAAACAGAGCATCATTACTTCCTCTTGCCTTATGCTTATTATAGGATAGAAATTAACCCATTCTTTGTTTAAATAGTTATATTTATTTAAAAATATATTTTCGGGCAAAAGACTTCATCTTAGACTATCATTCAAAATAGGCATTAGATGCTCCCCTTCTTGACATAGGAACACGTTAACCTCCGAGAGCTACGTCAGCTTGCAACAGACATTCAGTGACAGCATCACTGTAATTGTGCCAGCCCGGAAGCCTGCTCACAGCACCTACACAGGGTGTGTATTTGTTCAGTCAAATGTTGTTGCCATTATACCATTTTTACAGCAATAAAGTTCCATTGAGGCCAATGAGAAACTACTGGAGTGGAGAGTGAGCAACAAATTTCAAAGTTTGATCCATCATTTCTTGGCTGTTGAAGCTCGTGCCCATCTGTTCAGATGGCAAACAGCCCACTTGCAAGTGAGCTGGACCTCTCCCCCAAGAAATGACTGACAGGCAAGGACGATTTAGTTACTCTGTGTAGCAATGTGAACGATTTTTTTTTTTCCCCTGCAGGAAGTGTGGTCTGATATCTAGAAGAGCTGGACAGGATTTGCCTCCTTTCGCTCCATTACAATTTTTGACATGTCCGTTGTTAGAAACAGCTGAGTAACGGAGGAAAGAAAATCAGGGGCTTACTGGTACCGGTTGCCGCCAAAAAGACAGGTTGTACTGGAACAGGTGCTCAGAAAATCTGTGAAAGCCAGCTGAAAGGTGTCAAAATGTGCATAACGTGAACCAACAGTTCACAGACATTTTGTGTGAATTTGGTCTTGTAGCAGGAAAGTTCAGAAGGCACCCTCAGCAGAAATGATCTGCCTTAGGAACAGCCAGCCCGCTTAACAGGCGTGCTCTTGTCTGCTCACTCACAGCGTGCGTGCGTGATGCTTTCATGCAGGAGGGAAGACAAAGCGGGGGGGAAGTTTCCTCTCTTGTTACATGTACATCCTTCATTATGTTGGAATTGTCAATTCAGGAAAAAAAGATATGCTAATGTGTTCCTAAAATACTCTAAGCCGATCATCTAGCCTAAAAATAAAGCTAGACAGCCAAAACTCTGCAAGATGCGTTCGGGTGAGTGATTAGCTGCAGAGTGTGCGCAGGTAAAAGGAAGAAGAATGCATGATCCCTTTAATAGTAGTGGTCAAACTAATGCCTGTGAGCCACACTTGTCCCTTGACCTTGTTAAATGTGGCCCACGTGTTGGAGGGAGTACAAGCCACTTTTCCAACACATTCCCTTCCCACATGTTTTTCCTGCAGCGTGCTACTGTAGATAGTTCTAAAACACATGAGAGTACAAGTGGCTTCCCCATGTGGATTTAAAACCTAACAGAGCTACAGCACTCAAAACCACATGAGGATAGAAAAGGAGCACCAGAAAAAAAAAAAAAAAAAAAAGCTTTTTTCCACTGTTTGTGCTCATGATTTTCATGTGCTCAGGGAACACATGGGAGAGAAAGAGCGAGACAAAAAAGACAAGGGAGAGCGAGAGAAGAAAGGAAGAGGAAGAAAGAAGCAGACAGAAGCAAAGGAAAAGGAACAAAGCAAGATGTCACTGAATAGAAAAAGGAGAAAAGACAGGCGAGAAAGAAGGCATTGCAAGTGAAGGACAGGAACTGAGAGGGAAAAATCATAAAGAAAATCATTTCACTGCTTGAAGGGATGAAACCAAATAAGCCTGTCTGTGCTTTTCATTTCAGCTGTATAGGCTTGAGCGTGTGTTTATTTTTAACTGTAGGAAGAGGCATGTTTTGCACATCCCTCCTTTCGTTTTGTCTCCAGATACTGCATCTTTGTTTCTGCTTCTGCTTTCTGTCTCATTCCGTCTCCTGCTTCCCCCTCCCCTTTTTGTCTTCTCTGCCTCTCACAGGCAATGAATGAGATGCAGTGTGTCATTGTCGTAGCACTTTTTTCCCCCGAACTTGCTTTAAAAATGGAATGCCACTGAGGATATTGTTATTCTTTTAGCCCCTTTTTTCCCCAAGGAGACTTACTTGAGACAGCCTGAAGTCATCAACATAAACCTAAGTGAGCATATGGGTGAAATGTGGATTTGTTTCATGCTAGTCATGGGATATGGTCATAGTCCTGATTTCAAGGAGCTTTACAAGAAGCCAGTGCTGAGAAAGTTGTCACTGTAGTTGGTGAATTCCAAAAGGAACAAATAAACAGTCTCCTCTCATGCTCATGGAAGCAGGACTGCGTCCACAGCCCCTCCTCTGGACTTCTCTAGGTGCTCTGCTTTCCATGTGTGTCACTTACCTTGTCAGCTGGCATTGGGAAAGATGGGTTTTCATGATGCCCAGCATAGCTGGGCACACTCAGAGGAATATGCCTATGTTACCTTAGCTAATACTATGCATTTGGTGCAATTAGGATTGGAATAAAAGCTAAGCATCTTTGACACCACTTTTCATTGTATTAGCATTTTATAGACTTTTGTTCATCTCAGATTTTTTTTCCTCCTTGATTTGGGGATGAAGATAATACTGAGTTTTGGCTGTGCATCTTGATTTTTCTCTTTTAAAGTAAAGGGAGACTCTTAAAACATGTATGTACTCTGGGTTTGCCTCTCCTTTACTTTGATTCTAAGTCTTGTGCTCTGTTTTGCTTGTTCTTGTTTGTTGACCCTTTTTATTTGTAAGCTAGGATCTTCAGGTTTCCAGCCTAAAGTCAGGAGCACAGGAGGATGAACAGCTCTCAGGAAATGGCCAACAGATCTCAGGGTGCAATTCTAAAGGTGATTTGTTACCACATCTGCTCCTGTTAAGGCATCCTCTCTAAGGAAAAGCCCTTTGGAGAGGCTGGAAACCCCGGGAGGTTCTGCAGTAGGATTTTCTCTCAGGCTATATGATGAGACTGAGATGAGTGCATTCATTTGTGGAGTTCTCCCAGTGTCAGGGAAAACCATCAGAAACCTTTTCCCTCTCCCTGTTTCCCCATGGCTTTCATTTCCCAGCCACTGGCCTTACTCCAAGTGCAAAAAGACTCCACCCAGTTCATGTTTGGATTGGTCTGATTTCCCCAGCTTCTCATGGGGCAGGGTAAAAGTGGAGACCAAGATTTCTTGATTGTGGCTATGAAGAACAGCAGTCAGAGAAGGAAGGAAGAACACTGGAGTTAAATGGCCTGTTAATCATACTAGTGTTGGAACTTCCCAAAGCTGAAGGCTGTTCACGCCATGAAGCTATGGAGCCGATCAGGATGAGCAAGTCATGCTGCTCATTCTGCAGCAAGTCAGGCTTGGAGGTGGAGTCCTGCTTTGTGCTTCCCACCATCCACCCACCCACATCACTAGGACCACCATGTCACATTCTACTGGAACTAAATGCCGTAAGGATTTTGCATACAGAAGTGGAATCAAGTGGCAGTAATCTAATTTAACTAATTTAACTGATATTTTATGGCTACATTACAATCCTCTGGGGAAAAAAGAAGCAGTCAGAATATAGAATATCCTGTACTAGACCCAAAAGAGTGTTAGCTAAACCAGTTTTTAAATAGTCTGTGAGTACAGTAAAATACCTGGTTAATTTGAGAAGAATTGCTCTATCAGGTACACAGTATCTGCTTTAAAATGTGAGCACATACCAGAGCATGTGTTTGCTTTATCTATTATTTACAGGACAATGAATTAGATTAATATTTTGGTCCAGAACATCTCCTAGCACAAGCTGGTATCTATGTATCTGTGCCAACTACACCAGTGAATAACAGACTTGTATTTTTCTGTATCTAATGGATAGGCTACTTCAATTAACTAGACTATGGCACATCTCTGGTTGTATTTTGGAAAATTAATTGTTTATGTCATTTAAGGGAAGTGAGGATACAGCAGCTTAAAGCACAAAGCTTAAAGCTTTTAAGCATGAAGCAATTCAGACAAATTCTTTGCACATTCAAAGATTTCAGCTAATTTTTAACATCCACATTGCTCCATGAAGGCAAAAAAAAGTGTTTGGTAAAAGAGGTATTTTCAGAAAAGGTTTTTGTCCTTGTCTACGAAGAAGTGTTCCTGAACAGTGTGATATTTTACACAGTGGACAGAGGATCAAAAATAGTGAATCCTGCATCTGTCACCACTCTGCATCTGTCGCTCAAAGAAAATTCCCCTTTCCCCTTTCGGGAAAGTTGCCTAAGAATGGTGAGATGTGGCTGATAACAACAATAATCCATATTTAGGCAACCAGAAGATGGTGACAACATTAGTAAGACAATGCAGATTCAAAATCAAAACATCTGCTCTGATGACTTTAATTTGCCCTATTACTTCTAGATGTTGCAGTATCACATCTTATGTTCCTGCATTGTCTTGCCATAAAAATATGCACCTAGCCTTGAAATTTAGTGCCTAACTTTAAACAGATACTTTAAACTTAATGTCATGAAGCTAACAATGCTGAAGCACAGCAGCTCTTCTCTGTACTGGGTTTGCCTGGCAAGGCTTTGCTGGTGGAGCTACAGGAGTGGCTTCTTTGAGAAGATGCCAGAAGTTTGCCCTGTGTCGGACAGAGCCAATGCCAGCTGGCTCCAAGATGCACCTGCCACTGGACAAGGCTGTGCCCATCAGTGGCAGCAGTAGCACCTCTCTGGTAACACTTAGGAAAGGGGGAAAAGCCTTGCACAGCAGCACCTGCAGCTGGAGAGAGGAGTGAGCGCATGGGGCAGAAACAACTCTACAGACAGCAAAGTCAGTGAAGCAGAAGGAGGAGGTGCTCCAGACACTGGAGAAGAGGTTCCCCTGCAGCCATGGTGAGGTAGGCTGTTGCCCTGCAGCTCACGGAGGTTAACAGTGGAGCAGATACCCACATGCAGCTCATGGAGGGCCTAATGCACCCAAAGGAGGTTTTAACAGGATGGGAAACCTTCTGTGGAGTGGGCTCCTGGAAGGACCTGTGGATGCATAGAGAGAGTAGCCCATGCTGGAGCAGGTTTGCTGGGAGGACTTGTGACTCTGTAGGATTCTGTTCCTGAAGGACTACACCTTGTGGATAAGACCCACACCAGAGCAGTTCAGGAAGAACCATCACCGACAGAAAGGACTCAGACTGGAGAAGTTTGTGGTGGACTGTCTCCTGGGCAGCGACCCCAAACTAGACCAGCAGAAGGTGTGAGGAGTTCTCCCCCCTGAGGAGAAAAGAATGGCAGAAACAACATGTGGTGAACTGACTACAACCCCCATTCCATGTCCCCCTGTGCTGCTGGCAGGGAGAAGGGCAAGAATCAGGAGTAAAGTTAAGCCTGGTAAGGAAGGAGCGGTGGGGAAAAGTTGTTCTTAAGATTTGGTTTTACTTCTTGTTATCCTGATATAATTTGATTAGCAATAAGTTATTTTTTTCCCCTCTTGAGTCAGGTCTGGTTTGCTCGTGGTGGTAATTGGTGAGTGATCTCTCTGTCCTTGCCTTGACCCATGAGCCTTTTGGCCTTTTTTCTGTCCCCAGTCTAGTTGAGGAGAGGAGTGATAGAGTGGCTTTGGTGGGCAGCTGGCGTCCAGCCAGGGTCAACCCACCACAATCTTTAGATACTAATAGTACAAGTAAATGATCTTCTATTTGATAGATTGCAAAACGTGTTGTATATTATCCCTGATTATGAGAATAATTTGATTTGCCTCAGCATAGCTATTAAATAATTACAGAGAGATTGATTGCAGTGGTATGAGAGATTTCACCATTAATAGTTTTATGACAGAGAGATTCAGAATATAAACAGATTTCATGGCTGTTCTCAACCAAGAATACCTGACTGTGCAATCTTCCTTCCCTACAACCCATGCACACCAGACTACCATGGGAATTTCTGACCAAAGAGAGATTTCTCTGTGGTAAGCCTGACTCTGCTTCACATGATGCTATTGCCAGCATTACAGCAACAGAGCAGCAGAAGTCACAGGAGACAAAAGACCAGACTAAAATACTAGAATGAATGAAAAGAGGTGAGCCTGACCCTGTTATGTGACAGATCTCAGAGATCTCAGGACAGGCTGAGAGAGTTGGGGCTTTTCAGCCTGGAGAAGAGAAGGCTGCCAGGAGACCTTAGAGTAACCTTCCAGTATCTGAAGGGGGACTACAGGAAGGCTGGGGAGGGACTATTCACAAAGTCTTGTAATGACAGGATTAGGGGGAATAGGTTTAAACTGGCAGAGGGGAGATTTGAATGGGATGTTAGGAGGAAGCTCTTCACAGTGAGGGTGGTGAGGCACTGGAATGGGTTGCCCAGGGAGGTTGTGTCTGCTTCCTCCCTGGATGTGTTCAAGGCCAGGCTGGATGAGGCCTTGAGCACCCTGATCTAGTGGGAAGTGTCCCTGCCTATGGCACAGGGGGGTTGGAACTGGATGATCTTTGAGGTCTCTTCCAACCTAAACCATTCTATGATTCTATGGGGCTGTTCAGCCTGGAGAATAGAAGGCTCCAAGGGAGACATATAGCAGCCTTCCAGGACCTGAAGGAGGCCTACAATAAAGCTGGGGAAGGACTTTTGACAAGAGCTTGTAGTGATTGGATGAGAGGGAATGGACTGAAGCTTGAGGAGAGCAGAGTTAGACTGGACATTAGGAAGAAATTCTTCACAGTGGGGGTAGTGAGTCGCTGGAACAGGTTGCCCAGGGAGGCTGTGGATGTCCTCTCCCTGGAGGTGTTCAAGGCCAGGTTGGATGAGGCCTTGAACAACCTGGTCTAGTGGAAGGTGTCCCTGCCCATGGCAGGGGAGTTGGAACTAGATAGTCTTTAAGGTCCCTTCCAACCCAAAGCATTCTATGATTCTGTGAATCTCCTTCAGATTTCATTCTGTTAATATCAGAGAGGCTCAGTCCCACCATGTGCTAGTAAGTGTTGATTCTGGTTCTGATTCTGCCTTCTTTCTATCAGTCCCTTTCCTAATTGCAAGCAAGATCCAGTGCTGGTAAGATCCAGCTGCAGCAAGCTTGAATTTAGGAGCGTGTGCAGTGTGTGTGCTGGAGCTGCCAAATCACATTGCCTGTCCTCTGTTCATTCACCATGGCTGCTAGAATAACTTATTATGATACTGGACTTCCAAGGAATATATTAACTTCCTGACTCTCTATAGTAATACCATACAGCTGGTTCAAATAAACATTCCAAGCCAGTGCATTTTTCATCTTGGAGGGAAAAAAAAAAAAAGAAAAAGAAAAAAAAAAAGAAAAAGAAAAGCAATCCCAGAGAAGTTCTGTATTTGTTCAGTAGTTACTGTCACTGTCTTTGACACTGAGCACAAAATTAGTAGTTAAAAAAAAAAAGAGTTACTCTCCAGGCCATTGCCATTGCATTGATTCTCTCTTCTCGTTCTCCATTTATTTTGTTGACCATTGCAGTCAAAAAGAGAGGAAAAGCTGCTCATGGCATTCATTTTCTTGAGTTGTTGCACTGTTCTGTCTCACTAAAACTTCAGGGTTTTTAATACTTGGAATAAAATCTGACTGGTTTTATCTGAAGCAGGATCCATACAAAGAATTCAGGTTGCTGTTTACCTTGCTACTCTGAGACCTGCAACGCCACTGATGCAAAAAATGTGGCAATGTAACTGCATTAAACTTTTTCATACAGTTAAAAATACCTTGCTGGGTTTCTTTAATTATTTATTTATCAGTTGCTTTATTAATATTGCTGGAGGGCTGGCCAGGAGGAAATTTAATGAAATTCAGCAAGGGCAAGTGTAGAGTCTTGCGCCTGGGAAATAACAACCCCAGGGATCAGTATCTGTTGGGGACTGACCTGTTGGAAGGCAGCAAAGGGGAAAAGGATCTGGGATCTGGGGGTCCTAGTTGATGTGCCAGCAATGTGCTCTTATGGCCAGGAGGACCAGTGTCATTTTGGGGTGTATTAAAAGGGCTATGGTTAGTAGGTCAAGAGAGGTTCTTCTGCCTCTCTACTCTGCCCTGGTGAGGCCACATCTGGAGTACTGTGTCCAGTTCTGGGTCCCCCAGTTCAAGAAGGGCATAGAACTGCTTAAGAGAGTCCACCACAGAGCCAGAAAGATGATGAAGGGAATGGAACATCTCTGTTATGAGGAGAAAGTGATGGAGGTGGGGCTCTTTATCCTGGAGAAAAGGAGCCTGACAGGTGACCTCAATGTTTATCAATATGTAAAGGTGAGTGCCAAGAGGATGGATCCAGGTTCTGCTCGGTGATTCCCAGTGACAGCACAAGGGGCAATGGCAGAAGCTGAAGCATAGGAAGTTCCATGGAAACACGAGGAGGAATTTTTTTCCCTGTGAGGGTGACAGAACATTGGAACGGGCTGTCTGGGGTGGGGTTGTGGAGTCTCCCTCTCTGAAGGTACTCAAAACCCACCTGGGTGTGTTCTTGTTTGATCTGGTCTAAGTGATCTTGCTTTGGCAGGGAGGTTGGACAGGATGAGCTTTTGAGGTCCCTTCCAGCCCCTGACATTCTCTGAGTCCATTAAA
>VWZI01016727.1:533448-561693 GCA_013396835.1 Psilopogon haemacephalus | reverse complement strand
TCTCTCTCTCTCAAAAAAAAAAAAAAAAAAAAAAAGGCTGCTGGAACATTACGAGTGAGAACCTCAGGCAAAATAACCGTGGCTGGGTTTGGCTGCATAAGGGCTGAAGGTTTGATCATAATTGCTCACAGGGATTTTATGGTTACATTATTGTAGGTGCACATGATTAAATAAAGAAAGGGTTTGCTCATCAGTAAGACACTAATTCCCATCAGAGAAAATGAGATATATCCCAGCGTGCAGGCCTTCTGTTTCTATTTCATTCTGTCATTTATTAACTAATTTCCTAATGAAAGTGGTTAGATGCAGCAGGTTCCTGAGTTGGATTCTTTTACTCTAAGCTGTAATTATGGGAAAAAAATATTAATGCCTGAATAGAAATTATGGGAAATGTTGTGTATCTCCATACTTCCCCGAGTTTTGTTTTAATTCTTTTGGCTAATTGTGCAGGAAAAAAAAAAAAAAAAAAAAAAAAAAAGCAACACTTCCAACAAGCTGTGGAAAAATTTGGGTTAGTAAAATACAGACATCAGTTTTTAAGGAGTTTTCTTAAGCTCAAACACTGATTTTCAGCTCTAATCCAATTGTGAGTGATGCAAATGGGAAAGTGCCCCTGATTTCAGCAGGAGCAGGAGCAGATAATATATTTTTTTTTACTATATCACACATGAAGAGGGCAATTATGCATGCAAGACTTCCAGTGATTTTAGATCTACATCTGAATACATGTTGTTGATCTGTGAATAACAGGCCCATATGGATATGCATCTACCTTTGATTAAGAGAGATTCTACTGATGTACAGGAATATAACCCTGTTATAAGAATTATTTTGCCTAAACAGAGTTATCATTGACAGGTACAGAATCGTTCTGATTTATAGCACTGTCTGAAAAAAAAAAAAAGAGCACACATCTGTGAAAAATGGTAGCCAACAGCTGGAATTAAGGGTTAGAAGCAGGTTTTTATTCTGCTTGTGCATTAAGGGAAACTATTTTGCCGTTCACTGGTTCAAACAGTCATGGAAATTTGCCTTTCTCGGAGATCTATTCTTCATAATTGACAGTTAATGTAAATCAATCCATAGTTTTACGACTGGAAGCGAGGGAGTCTTGTAAAACTGCAGCATTAGGCAAAGCACATTAGAACATTCTGAACCCCCAAATGCTGTAGTAAGGTCACACACGTTTTAAATTAGGAGCCTCTGTTCTCACTCATAAATGTCTCAAACTTTCAGCTTCTGATCTGAAACTTTTGTTGGTTGAATATTGTAACAGTAGCCACTGGAATTAGTAGATACTGACCCTTGGGCCCTGTGACAGGGTGTATGTAACTGTGACTATGACCAGGCTCATGTGACTGCAGAGAAGAAATTAAGGTTAGTCCCTTACTAAAGCTTTTGCCTGCTAGAACTTTATTGCAGAGGTAAAGATGAGTGCGGTTTTGCTTGGTTTGGGGGTTTGTTTTTTTTTTTTTGTTTGTCTGTTTGCCTTTTTCGATTACTCTCCCGCTATAAAATACACTTACACAAAGAAAACGACGAGTTTTAATTAATTTTCTCCCCAGTGGCATGACATCTATTATATTGGATCCCTACGCATGAGGAAAGCAAAGCACAGCTCAGTCTCAGTGCCTTCGAATTTGTGGTTGTTCCCAGCGAATGCCTGAAGATTTATCTTTCATGTTTGCAGCTTGGATTTAAAAAAAAAAAAATAAATTATTTGTGGTATTGTTTCTTTGTTGTTTTTGTTTTGTTCTAACGATCTGTGAGACATGTAACATGACAGGCACTGAGCAGCTCTTTATGTGGAGCATTCAAGGCAATGGAGAGTTATAAATATGTATGTCTGAAGATGTAACCACGACAAAAATACTCATTCCTGCCTGTTTTTTGTTTTTTTGTTTTTGGAAGTGACCACACAAAGCTATGGTTTGTCAAAATAATAGTAAAAATAACATTCTAAAAGGCTACTACTTACATGAATATTAAAACAAACAAAAAAACAACCCCAAAAAAAGTTCCTAGTTCCAGGTAGAAAAACTCTTCTTTGAAATAGCTGGAGACAGATTTCCCTGTCCCCTGAGATCTGCTTTCTGCAAAGCTCTTTTAAATTTCAGAGAGGATAGGGTTTCTCAATAGTTTACTGCTAGATTTACAACGCTGGCAACAAAGTCATCCTTAAAAAATGGGAGAGACTTCTCCGAGGAACTGATCTCTTGTTGGGTTAATGGATTAGATGAGCCAGACTGTGACTGCGACTACCCTTTACACGGTAACACCGCTGCAAATGCATGGGAGATCTCCTGTCTTGGGGGAAACTGCTTCTGGGAGCCCAGCACCCCTCTACCCTCTCGATAACCTCTCCAATGGAGAAAAAAAAAATAAATTAAAAAGACAAGGTCATGCTTATGTCTTCACATCAATACAAAAGCAAGAAGAATGGTAAATGCTTTCACTGTGGTGGTGTAAGCCCTACACATAGGTTTGGTTGTGGAAATATTGTTCTGTTTGGAAAGATGCTTCCTTTTGGAAAGATTGTTCCCTTTGTAAAGATTGGTCCTTTTGCAGCCACTCTTGACTTGTGTTTGAAACAACTGTCAGCAAGACTACTGGTCAGCACAAGGTGCCTCTGGATTTTGGTATTGTTGGTGAGATTTTCTGTTCTTTTCAGTTCCCTGTACACCACATTAGCTAAAGTCAACAGGATGTCAAACGTTTCATATTTCACATTTTGCTTTTCATATATTATTTCAAATAATTTCCAGAAGACCCATCTGACAGCAAAAGGTAAAAGTAGTGGCTGAAATGGTTTGGTGGATTAGAATCATAGAATCACAGAATCATAGAATCAGTCATGGTTGGAAGGGAGCCCAAGGATCATCCAGTTCCAGCCTCCCTGCCATGGACAGGGACACCCTACCCTCGATCAGGCTGCCCGCAGCCTCATCCATCCTGGCCTTAAATATCCCCAGGGAAGTGGCCCCATTGGGCAACCCATTCCAGGCTCTCACCGCTCTCATGCTGAAGAACTTCCTCCTCACCTTCAGTCTGTATCTCCCCACCTCCAGCTTTTTGCTGAGTGCAAGAAGATCCCTGTGCCCCAGAGTCTTTGCCATATGGCTTAACCAGTTTGTGAAACCTTTCTTCTGTGGACAGCTTGATCTTGCAGCCAGTGACGCCAACGGCGACAACCTGGGGTACTTTTGCCTTTGGCAGAGGTAGGACTGAGCTACCCAGTGGCTGAAACACAGAAATTCGATGGCTCCTCAGCCAGGTACTTGGGGGGTCTGGTGATTTTTCCCTCCTGTTTCAAACTGCCACATCAAGAGCTGCTCCATGGTAGTAAAAACTAAAGCGGTGCAGAGTACTGGGAGAAGCACACCAAAAAACTTTACCAATTCACTTTTGAAATGTAAACGCCTTATCGAAGTTTGTGAGATTGCAGCTGGTGATTTCGGCATGTCCTTCTGGTGAATAACTGCTTTTGAAGTGGCTCTGGCCTTAGAGCAGGGTGACTTCGGTTTGCCTTCCTTGGTGACAGGGCAGGTTTTGCTCAGGTGTAATACACAAGTGATAAAGCCCTGTAGGAAGGAGGCAAAGAGCAGATTCGGCAGAGGTGTAGGTGTGCGTGTGTGCCCAGACACGTCTATATGCACACGTGTGTGCACACCAACACCTGCTTTCCTGTCCTCTGTGCACACCAACACCTGCTTTCCTGCTATAGACACATGTCTATATGCACACCTGTGTGCACACCAGCATCTGCTTTCCTGTCCTGTGTGCACACCAACACCTGCTTTCCTGTCCTCTGTGCACACCAACACCTGCTTTCCTGCTATAGACACATGTCTATATGCACACCTGTGTGCACACCAGCATCTGATTTCCTGCTTTAGATACATGTCTATACACACACGTGTGTGCACACCAGCACCTGCTTTCCTGCTATAGACACATGTCTATATGCACACGTGTGCACACCAACACCTGCTTTCCTGCTATAGACACATGTCTATATGCACACGTGTGTGCACACCAGCACCTGCTTTCCTGCTATAGACACATATCTATATGCACACCTGTGTGCACACCAATACCTGCTTTCCTGCTATAGACACATGTCTATATGCACACGTGTGTGCACACCAACACCTGCTTTCCTGCTTTAGATACACCTCTATACACACACCTGTGTGCACACCAACACCTGCTGTGGCTCTGGGGCCTGCAGGACTCACTCTACCCCTGCCAGTCCCCAGACAGCCACCAGCACTTCCCCACGGCGGCAGCCTGAGGCTCACCCATCTGCTGGAGGTTGTGCTGGTGGAACAGGGCTGCTGCTCCAGGCTGCTGCTTGGCGGGAGCGGCTGGTGGAGAAGAGGTGAGCGAGGAAGGGGCTGTCTACCACTGCCTCCTCCTGGAGGGTCTCAAGGTGGAGGAGCTGCTGCCATATGGTGCAGTGTGGAGGCCAAGGCAGTTGTCCTCAGGTGGAGGGGGTACTTTGAGGTAAGAATTGGGACAGAGAGAGGCAGTAGGCTTGCGACAAGCTGGCCCCGGGGCAGGAATGGGCGTGAGGCAGAGAAGGGCTGTGGTGTGATGAGCCTCCGCAGGCCGCTGCGCCTGTGCACTGCTGCTGTGGGGGTCGCTGAGGCGGCTGAGAGCCAGGGCAGGCTCCCTGCGCTGGCTGAGGGCAGGGTTCCCTGTAAAGGGAGGATGGCTTTGGTGGGGTGAGTGCTGGTGGACGCTGCAAGCTGTCCACACGAGGATCCCTCAGCAGAAAGCTTGCGATGGTGGCCATCAGGCTGCGCTCCCAGATGGGCCCTGTTGGGACCGGCAGCCCTCCTGCGTGTGGGGCTGACTTGTGTGTGGGCTTCATCCCTACCTGTTTATTGGCAAAGCAAAGAAAAAAGTCTGTGAAATTCAAACCTTTTGGCCATCCCTCCAGCTGAAGCAGCTCTCCAGGTAATTATTTTTAAAACGATTCCACAAGATGTTACCTCAGGCGGACGACATAAAAATAAAGAGAGCGCAGTGCCATAAGCCTCAAATTTCACGTGGGTAGGAAGTTTTAAAACCTACCACGTCCTTCTGGAATTCCCCCTTTGGTTGTGTTTGTTCATGATACACGTCAGGGAAAAATAAAAAAAAACAACTTTTTTTTTTTTTTTTTTGCTCTCAAATAATTGCATTTATTTACATGGGTTTAACCTCCACTTAAAATGCCATGTATATCTCAACTAGATGAACACATGTGCCAAGTGGCGTCCCTCAGGGGTCAGTGCTGGGCCCAGTGCTGTTTAACATCTTTGTCAGTGCCATGGACAGAGGAATCAGTGCACCCTCAGCAAGTTTGCAGATGGCACCAAGCTGTGTGGCACAGTCGACTTGCTGGAGGGCAGGGATCCATCCAGAGGGACCTGGACAGGCTGGAGAGGTGGGCCCAGGCTAACCTCATGAAATTTAACAAGGCCAAGTGTAAGGTCCTGCACCTAGGTCACTGCAATCCCAAGCACAACTCCAGGCTGGGTGGTGAGTGGCTGGAGAGCAGCTCTGAGGAAAAGGACCTGGGGGTCTGGGTGGATGAGAAGCTCAACATGAGCCTGCAGTGTGCACACGCGGCTCAGACAGCCAACCGTGTCCTGGGCTGCATTAAGAGAGGCATTACCAGCAGGGCAAGGGAGGTGATTCTCCCCCTTTACTCTGCTCTTGTCAGACCCCACCTGGAGTACTGTGTGCAGTTCTGGAGCCCCCAGCACAAGAAGGACATGGAACTGCTGGAGAGAGTCCAGAGGAGGGCCACAAAGATGATCAGAGGGCTGGAGCACCTCTGCTATGAGGACAGGCTGAAAGAGTTGGGGCTTTTCAGCCTGGAGAAGAGAAGGCTTCGGGGAGACCTTATAGTAGCCTACCAGTATCTGAGGGGGGCCTACAGGAGGGCTGGGGAGGGACTGTTCACAAGGTCTTGTAATGACAGGACGAGGGGGAATGGGTTCAAATTGGCAGAGGGGAGATTTGAACGGGATGTTAGGAAGAAATTCTTCACAGTGAGGGTGGTAAGACACTGGAACAGGTTGTCCAGGGAGGTTGTGTCTGCTCCCTCCCTGGATGTGTTCAAGGCCAGGCTGGATGAGGTCTTGAGTGACCTGATCTAGTGGGAGGTGTCCCTGCCTTTGGCAGAGGGTTGGAACTGGATGATCTTTGAGGTCTCTTCCAAACTAGACCATTCTATGATTCTATGATTCTATCTGAGAAACCCCAGCCTCCGCGGGAAGTGTTTTTTTGAGTAAGCAATTTGTTTTGCTTGTCACTCATGGATTCCTGCTTGGGAGTGCAAGGTATAAATAAAAATAAACCACCGGTGGCGAGCGGCAGTTTGCTGCTGTCGCTCAAGTAGCAGACGGTTGGGTAATTACAGAGCGTCAAAAGGACGGCAGCACCGCTGATTATTGTCTGTTAAAGAATTTGCCAGGCCTTTGGCCGCTGAAAAGAAGCTTGCCTTGAAGGTTTTAAGTATGGGCTGTTCACAAAGCGAACCTGATCAGCGGTGTGATGCTGCGTATTGACAGCCGCCGCCAGGAGACCACGCAGCCTCCTTTGCTTTGTTGCTTCATCCCAGGCAGAGCGCCACGTTGTTCCCTAAACAAACTCTGGCACATTTTTTCATCATCAGTAACATGTTGGTATATTTAATTGCAACACTCTATAACAAAAAATTAAACCAGGCTACTGATATACCCAAGTACTGTGCAACTAGACACCATAAGCTCTAGTAAACGGAGAGGTAGCTTCGTGTCCCACTACAGTCTGCTGTTTCTTTTGAGTCCAGCCCTCAGCTGTTGAAAACTAGAGATAGCATTAAAGGGCATTAGGAGAAAAAATTAAAACATTCCTCGGGGCATATATGTTTAGCCACATATATCTGCGTCGGCATGGAAGGTTTCGTTCTGCAAATGTCTAAGCAGCTTTACAAAGATGAGAAGCTGTGAAGCAGAGGGGGACTATAGCCCCTGAGAAAGTTACTTGAGCATTTGTAAGGCCAGGGCCTGAAAAATGTCAGGAGATCCATGTGCACAAACCTTGTATGCAAACTTTTAAACTGGAAATAAGAAGTATCAGTGAGGAAGATGCTGGCAATAGTTGCATCTGCTCTAAACTAGAAATGTGTACAATTTCTAACGTGTTTTGGGGGTTGTAATAGACAGGCAGCTGAATATGAGCTAGCAGTGTGCCCAGGTGGCCAAGAAGGCCAATGGCATCCTGGCCTGTATCAAAAATGCTGTGGCCAGCAGGAGTAGAGAGGTGATTATGTCCTTGGACTCGGCTTTGGTGAGACCACATCTCGAGTGTTGTGTTCAGTTTTGGGCACTGCAATACAAGAGAGATGTGGAGGAGCTGGAGTGGGTCCAGAGGAGGCCAAGGAAGCTGTGAAAGGTCTGGAGAATAAATCTTAAAAGGAGCGACTGAGGGAGCTAGGGATGGTTAGTTTGAAGAGGATGCTGAGGGGAAACCTCATTGCTGTCTGCAGCTACCTGAAGGGACATTGTGGAGAGACTGCTGCTGGGCTCATCTCACAGGTAACTGGAGAAAGAACAAAGGGGAATGGCTTCAAGCTGACACTGGGCAGGTTTAGAATGGGTATTAGGAATAAGTTTTTCATGGAGAGAGTGGTCTGGTACTGAAATGAGCTGCCCAGGGAGGTGGAGGAGTCACCAAGACTGGATGTGTTCAAAGGTCGTTTGGATGTGGTGCTTGGGGATGTGGTTTAAGGTGAATCTTGTAGAGTATGGTTGTAGGTTGGACTTGGTGATTCTGTGATTTTATATGTACACCTATTCTGTTTGTTGTTAAGATGTATTATTTTGAAATCCTTATGAATAATCTCTTGCTGTATGTTTACAAAAAATAATTTTCAAAAACTCAAGATGTGATTAGCCACAGAAATGCTTTTTGCAGTTGTGATTCTCCATTTACTTAATTTCAAAATGAACAAACCCTACATTTCCATGATAATTTTAGTTTAAAAAAAATTTCCACATTAATTTTAGTTAAAAAAAATTGAATTGATGATATCTATATCTATATATCTATATCTCTATATATCTATATATATATGTCTTCCTTTTCCTCATAGAGGTAAACCCATACTTAATACATCCTAGGCTGTGATTTTTGCGTTGACTAGAATTAACATTTGAACCAAAATATTGTAAAATGTGCTTATTCACACAGTGATGCTGGAGACAGTGAACTTTCTGGCTTGGGGGAGGAGCAGGCACATGCCCTGTAGAGCTGATTGTAATATGCTTCCATCAGAAGTACTGCAGAGCTCTTGGAGCTTGTCAGGATTTTGGATTCAACACTGCTGTGTTCATCTGCCTATAAAATCTGTTTAGACAGCAGACACATTGGCTCCACTAAGGAGGCATCCACTACATATATATATATATATATGTGTGTGTGTGTGTGTGTGTATATGTATATATATAGTTTGTCTTCCCATTTCTCTTGTGTTTGTATCAGAATGACAAAGTCAGTCCTGCATCTCTCATTCAGCATGAGATGGATTTGAGCAAGATTTCCAGGATAGGGATCATAAACCTCTGTAAACAGACCACTGACACTATAAATAATACAAACTGAATGCTAAATGCTGGTGAAGGGTCTGGAGAACAAGTCTTATGAAGACCAGCTGAAAGAACTGGTCTTGGAGAAAAAGAGACTTTCTCACTCTACAGCTTCCTGAAAGGAGGCTGGAGCCATGTGGATGTTGGTCTCTTCTCCCTAGTATGGAGTGACAGAAGGAGATGAAATGGCTTTCTGACAAGAGAGGTGTAGATTGGAGACTAGTAAAAATCTATTTCCTGCAAGAGGCAGGCATTGGAACAGGCTGCCCAGGGTGGTGGTGGAGGTGCTGTCCCTGGTGGTGTTCAAAAGACGTGCAAACATGACGCTCTGCCACGTTTTTAGTGGTCCTGGTGGTCTTAGGCTGATAGCTGGACTCGATGATCTTAGAGGTGTTTTCTAACCAAAACCATTCTATGATTCTGTGTTGTGCTCTTCAGTTGCTTCCAGTTGCCAAACTCTAATAATCATTAAGGCATGTGAAAAATAGAGTTTATACAAAAGGTCACTTGCAGTCCGTGGTTATTTTTAATTCACTGAATTGTTTTCAGCAGGCATATCTGTATGTAGCATAATCTCATACCCATTTTCAGCAAAACATCCCTAAATTCATAATACATGAGAACAGAGCTGGAGGAAGAGGAAATGAACAATTTTCCAATTTATGCAATTTAAGAGAAATATGGGAGAGTCTTTAACGACCACTGGCTGTAGGGAATAGAAGTTATCTGTACCTACCAAGCTGCAAAAGCCTGTTGAGGATGCAGAAATGCTGTTTTTCAAGGGTTCTGTAGTCTTGTGAGACTGATTCTGTTACAGATCTGCTTGTGTGTCACTGAACTGTGAGTAGTAAAAACAGCACAAATGTAATTGTTGTTCTTAATATCTTAATTCATTTTGATGTGTTTTAGCATGGTGGCTTTGACAACCTTTTAAAAACCCTTCAGTTAAAAACAAATGAACTTCATAAAATGAGCTGTTTTAAGGTGGCTTGACAATTTCATTGAGAGTTCACTGATTTTAACAGTAAATTGTGTTGGTTATCTGAATTTTTTTAAAAAGAACAATTTCTAGGTGATTTAACTCATGCACACCTCTTTTGGGGAGTTTTGGGTGTTGTTTCTTTTGCTTGTCCCCCTTTTTTTTTTTTATAAACTGCAAAGAAGAAAAAGGTTAAACCTCTGAGAATATGGAAATGCCAATTGCATGAGGAAGGCAAGCAATTGTTGAAGTGCTCTGAGTGGCAGCAGAACTTTCTAAAGCTAGTTACTGTTGTAATGACAAGGGCTAGGAGACAAAATATGTTGCGTGTGATCATATGGTTCTCATATTTTCATTTACACCCAGGTAACTACTTGTCGAAATTGAGCAAATGTACTGAGAGGTTATCACAACTACTACTTGGCTGTATGAAAATCTGAAAATGCTGGATTGAATTGTTCTGACAAATACATAGTTGCGAGGTGTTGTAATGCAGGATGCTTGGGATCCTCTCCAGTAGCCATTGGGATGTGCTGCAGTGTGTATCTATTAACACACCAGTTTCTCTTACAGTAGAATTTCATAAATGTGCAATAATTATTTGGAGGAGTGATTGCCTTGAGGAAATCTAGAAAGGCTTTTTTGTAATGGTAGGAAAATAATAAAAGAGAAGGGAAAAGGAGTACTTTTAGTCCTTTCAGCCTACAGGGTTCCTGTGTAGCTGAAATTAGATTTTTACATGTTTGCTTGACTTCTGAGCTTACTCTTAGGGCTCTGTATCACTGCCTCAAAGAGAAGGAGGAGGACGTTGCCATTGTCAGGATATGCTGCTGTGCAAAACCTGCATTTCCTTTTTCTGGGAGGATTATGCTGTGAGTGAGTGGCGGTGTCCTGTGTAGCAGCAGAGATGTCTGAATGGAAGATCCCTTCCCCCAGGGCTGGCACTTCTCAGTAAATGTTCTGCTCACTAGAGCCAGGGGCATTTTGCTGCAAACATATTAAACTTCAGAGATGTGACCTGTTGTGTTTCGATGTATTAAGAATTTTTTATTTAGGAGCAAGTTGTCTTCATTTTATTCATGGCTAGTGAATTGCATGCATTTGGGGAAAAGGAGTGAAATTTAGCTTGTTTATGTCTCTGAAACAAATTCTAATATAGTCTAATAATGATAGTTCATAGTAAAGTCCCTCTCAAGTGGCTCCTCATACCACCCTTGCCCTGTCCTACCTTTTAGGGACCAGTTCAGCTATACTAAATGTCCAAACACCAATCTGTGTACACTGTACTGATGCATTCAGACATATATATGCTTTTTTTTTCCACTATTGATCTCCTTGGCACATGATGCTATAGGGAATTAAAATAAAGTGTAGTTACCTGCCCAGTTTCCTTCCTATAGTCACACTGTGTATTAAATTCCCAGGCCCCAGAGTATTCTGCAGGAGATTATCCAACAAATGATAAATCCTTAGTGGAAGCCATCAAAGCATCATTGCCGGTTTGTAACCACTAAAAAGACCGTCACATCTCTTTCACTGTCACTGCATTATTGATTAGCTTGCAAAATACTGAAGCTATAGTGATTGCACATATTTAGGGATGAAAAAGGAAACATTATCATCGAAGGTGTCTGCAGTCCTCCCTTCTCTGTTCAAGAGATCTTTCTTCCCTTGTATTTCTCTGGCTGCCTTCTACCTATTACATGCTGCAGACTGATGTGTTCATCTGAGGGTACCGGCAAGATGAGCAAATGGCTGCCTCACCAAAAATCTGAGAGGCAAATGAAAGAGAGTGCCTGCATAAAAAGACTGCTTGAGTGGTTCTTCACACAGGCATTTTGATGGAAATTATAGGAAGCACAAACCCATTTCCTATTTGCCTCTGTTGTAATTAATTTGTATTTTTAAATTATCTTAATGATCCAGGCAATCTAGGCCATGAGAGCATGTAACTAGCTGATATTCTAGTCCCTTAAGACAACAGAGCTGCTGAAATCCCTGCGTGTTCCGTCTCAATATTCATGGGTTCTCCTAATCCAGTTACAGGAATAGTCTCTGCAGCCAGGCTAAAGTGCAAGACCTGGGAAAAATCTTAGCTTCCCAGTCCAGGCAGTTGAAGTCTGCACATGAAGAACAATAAAGCAAACCAAAACCAATTCCCTGCAAATTCAGCAAACTGCCTCTCATTGTCCCCTCCCCAAGAAGTCTCTGCTTGGCTGCATTGTCACATGCAGGTGGTTTCTGCCTGGTTAGTGTACAGTTAGTTCTCTGCCTGGTACTTAAGCTGAAATCATTAACATGTGTCTTGTGTGTTACCTGAATGAAAGGCGAGTTCACGGGTTATTATTGCCCATTTTTCCTCCTTGCTCCTGCACTTCCCTGTTTCGATTACAAATCCCCCTCCAGGCACAAAGCAAGCTGGACACCTACAGTGCAGCTAAAGAGTTATTTGTTCCCTAGGTAGACACTAATGAATGACTGCAGTGCTGCCCTGAGTGAGGGGGTCCCCACTATTAAAAGTTTAATAGAAAGATCTGAGAAGCTGGGGGCCAAGAGGAGGAGGAGGGGACAGGGAGCTGTGAGTAACTCACTAAGTGCCTTCTCTGTTCCTTTGCTGCGATGGAGATTATACCATCCATTAGGACAGGAGCAACTGGAGAGAGGTCAGTTCCCTCTGTGTTCTCCTTTTGCCTTCAGTCTCACCACAAGCCGTTGAAACTGCAAAAATATGTTGATTCCTTTCCACTGTAAGATCTTAGAAAGCAGCAGGAATATGGCTTGTCTGAGAAATGAGCTAATTCAGACTTCCTTTCACTTTTCTGGGTTTTTTATCCTTTTTTTCCCCTCCCACTCCTCTTTGTTCTTAATTTTTTTCCCCCTTTCCAAATCTGTCTCTCATTCCTTTACTTTCCATACTCTTATCTTCCTCTGCCTCGTACTTTTTTAGACTGGGCACCAGGACAGGTATATATAATTGAGGGTTTAAAAGTTCCTCTTTTTTTTCATCCTTCCCCTAAATTATTCTTTAAATATTCCAGCACCCACAGGAATTTTTGCCTATGCTGTGATCACAAAATTTCTGAGAACAGTGGCAATACATTGTTCCTTATTTCAGCTAAGGAAAACTCCTTTCTCTCATCCACTGAGCTGCAGGAGAGTAAGAACTAATTTTAGTTTTGCTGTTAGATTTTGATCTAGGTCTCGTTACATCTGCCCATGTTTGAGATCGTATGAAGAGAAAGGATTGGTTGTAACAGAAAGCTGTAACTCTCAGCTTCTCTCTGCTATGACCAAGAATAGTCTAAATATCCCCTATATAATCCTTATAAGGAACAAGATCAATCTCTTGTATACTATTCCTGTTACAACTCCAAGAAAAAGGGTTTTATTGCAAGTTTAGGCCACCAACATGTTAGGTGTCCTGGGGCTCTGCAAGGGTTGTCCAGGGAACAGCAAAGGAAGGTGGTTAAGAGAGTTAGGATTCTGCTGAAGCTAACCATAACCATGGGAATTCCTGTTTGTTTTCATGGTGGGATATCATGATCTCCCTCTATTTTGGCACAGACTTCTAGGATTAGAAACCTCTGTGAATCTTCTGATAGCTGGCAATAAGTGTGGCTGCAGGAACTAAAAAGCAATGACTTCTCCATGTTCTCTGGACCTCTGTGTCATCTTTCATACAGAGCTCTTCTAGAAGGCAGCATAAGAACATTTTGAGCTTGTGAATATACCCCGAGAAGAGCAATGATCCCTGAATTCGATGCCTGATCTGTTAGAAACTGATTAAGAAAAAAAAGGCATCTAAAATTGGTGTTCCTGATAAAATCTGTCAGCACAGCCTTCTTAGGGTTGCTGCCCGGCCAAACATGTCAGGTTCCTGTTGGCAAGTATCTGGAGTGGCTCCATGAAGTTTACCTGTGTTTTCCTTTCCTTCAGACATTTGTGTTCTGGATGAATTAGATACAGAATTTGGGCAGGTGTAAAGCTCACTGGTGTGATTACCTGCAAAATAAGTTTTGGAACTGAGGCGAATGCTTTATGGTGAGCCCATCTCAGAAATATGTGCTTTCCTAATTATTACAAGGATACAGAATTTGTGCTCTCCTCCATTTTTAACAGTCTTAAGACTGCTAAGATTTGCCCTTTTTTCTCCCCCCTTAAATATAATCTGTTGAAGAAAATACTTTTGTACCATGTTAGTAATCCGCCCTTGAAGTTATCACATGCTTTCATGTTGCTCCAAACACAGTTGCTTTCCTGAACTGGGGCCTATGTTCAGAACTTAAATCTGAATCCCAGGCTTCAGAAAATGCTAAGATAGGTTGGTGCTCCTGAAAACACAGGCTGGCAGTTCCTCTGCTTCCCTGTGTGGCCTGTAGAAACAGCACTAAGTTCAGCTGCAAAAGACTCATTATTTTCATGATGTTCACCATTATTTTAAGAACTCCCATAGTAGGTGCAGTTAAAAAAAGTCTTCAAGGATAGCAAATCTCTCCCTCTCTTACCATGATTAGTAAGAAGGGCTTGAGAGAAATAGGTGCTATGTGAGAAGCATCATTATTTTTTTCCTCAGTGTTGTGTTCACTTCTAATGCCAATAAAATGTTCTTCTTTTCACTTTTTTTTAAAGCAGTATCTTCTCTCTGTGTGTAAACTATTAAACTGACTGCCATAGTGATTGTATTCTTTTCAGCAGTCAGAACAGGTAGATTGCAAGGAACTGCAATGCAAAATTCACCTTAAAATGTGTTGGATGAGATCTGAAAATCAATTTTGAATGCAGCCCCCTCTATTTGCTTTGGTGGTTGTTTTTTTCACCCAGAGTTGCAGACTTTATGCCAAATTATTATTCTGTAATTTGGTCACAAGTCACCCTCTAACAAATTTTTGTCCCTCCTGAGCATGAGGTAAAGTGCAACTACATGTTTCATGATCCAGAATCAGGCAGCCTAGGCCAGTTGCTTTTGGCAAACATGGTTATGGAGGTCGGGAGAAGAGTTTTTTGTTGTGTTGGGTTTTTTGGTGTGGGTTTGTTTTTTTTTTTGGTTACTCAACACTCTGCAACCAGCAATATCCCCAAGATTTCTGGATTTCCTCACTTAACCCTGTTTTGGTGTGGCTTGCCTCTTAAGAGAAGCCAGAGCTAAGTGAGCCGAAGAAGCCAGTAAAATACCATTTTTCACTCTTCCTCTTCGCTTTTAAGGTATGTAGATCCTATTTGCAGGGATGTTATGTCAGTTCTAACACTTTTCTGACTTTAATAACAGACCCAAGAATGGAAGTGTTTATTTAATAAAATCTTAAATAATCACAGTAATCCTCTTGTGTCTGAAAAGCAGCGAATCTGTATACAAACAACTGAATTAAAACCCTCCACATGCATTTGATTTGAAGAATTACAATAACAGAAATCTTCCAACTGATCAAACCACACCACCTGTACCTGCTTCTTCCAACCTTTTGGACCTTTCTTCAGGATTAATGCTTTCCATGGTTTGATGCTTGCAGGTCCATAAAGGAAAAGCTTTTGTCATGGAAATCTTGTTCTCTGCTTTTAATCATTTTAGTAGCAATGTGGAATTCTATTAGTTGTCCATTTATTTTAATGTGCTTGTTCTGGTAAGGACCAGAAACATGTTTCAGAGGAAAACACAAGAAATCTTTGGACGGTGAGCTGTGCACTTGCAGACTTCTGTTAAAAAGTAAGGAGTTAGAAATATGTTTATGTAGAATTTGAGCAGCTGTTCCAATTTTTTTTTTTGTGACTATGAATTTGTGTAGTTTGGGCCACATTATAATTCAAGAGCTGACAAATAACTGACTAAAACTGACACATAAAGTATAAATAATATGGGCACAACATGGTCGTTGGGAAGTAAATGGTCCTTTCCTCTCAGAAATGGTAGAAATACAGTAGTTAATGAGTAATCATATCAGTGCCAAGATTCTTTTCTTTCTGTTATATCCTACTGAATTGATTTTAGAAATGGGTGACTAACTACACTTACTTTTCTGTACAGAGGATGAATAGATGGTATGTTTATAAAATTCATAAACAACACCTAGTTTCACCTTCTGTCCTTTACTAACTTCCTCTGACATTCAGGAACCCAAGCCTGTATCTGAAGGTCACAGATGTCACAGCAGTGAACACGCTATGTTTGTGGAACTCAAAAATAACAATAAAATAATGCCTTAAAATATTTATTATCAAGTACAAAAGTAACTTTCTATTACATACTGTAATATTTTAGTAGAGCCATAGAGAACATGCTTTGATAATTTTATGTGTTAATAAAAACATAAACCAAAAGACAACCTATAGTTAGTGAATCACATAGTGGGATTTAAATTATTAGGGGGGAAAAGTGAAACAACTCCAGGTATGATTCACAAAAAAAACCCCTACCATGTAGGAAGGAAAAGAGCCATCCAGAAACAGGGAGCAAAACACTGTTGGGGAGGACAGCTGATCTGAAGGAGCAGCCCTTTCTGCTTTCTAAATGCCTTAAACAGCACTTGGCCTCTTGTTTTCTAGGGACAATACAGGCAGCAACCTTCTCCTAAGGACAGAGAGCTAATCACAGGACCATTTACCTGTCCTATACAGAGAAAACAGAAGTGGTCCAGCCCATGAAGTGATTCTTCTGACACCGAGCATAGCAGAAACCTGTGTTAAACAGCATGCCACAATGAACATGATGCCCTGAAAGCGACACACCTTGTGTTTCTCCTCTGTGTTTTAAAAGACGTTGATCAGTAAAGGTACCAACACCACACAATACAAAAATCGAGCAATACTATAATAGCGTTGACAATTACATATGTCAAAGCACTTGAAAAACTTGAAGGGCTGAGCTATGGACACGAAATAGTTAGGTGAAAGTTACTGGGATGAGGAACAAAGTCTCACAGCCTTGAAGAACACGGTGTTGTACAAAATACAAAAGCTGGAGAAACTTGCTCTTACTTTTGCTGCTTAGGACTGTGGCTTCAGGAATATGAACTGTGACTTCTTGGTCTTGGGTGGACAGAGACTAGGAGATAACCAGCATCTGCTTGAAAAGGAGTCATCACACGTCCCTGGGTAGTCGGTGTCATCTGCCTGCTCGATTCCGAAGAGCCATCAGGTAGAGAAGGCTTCATGGAGCCACAGGGACAACACGGAGCAACTACTATTGTAAGACTTCAAAGCGCTGCAAACAATCTGTGAAAAAGGGGCAAACACTGATTCAGGTGTGTGAGCAATGTGAAAACTTTGGCGCATTGAAGTGGCAAGCAGAGATCGACGACAAGGTAGGAGGAACGTCAGCTTCTCAAGGCTGTGCTCAAAGGCTCAGAAAGGTAAAAGACTGCCTTTTAAACATATTAATCGAGTAGCTTTGCAGTGGTATCCAGGAATTACATTTTGGCTTGCTTGTGTAACGGCCGAGTTAGCAGCTGGTTTAACTCTCATTCCAAGGTTTATTCTCCAGAAAAACAACGCCGTTGTGAATAATGATTTGGGGCATTAGATTTTCGGGTTGGTTCGGAGAAATAATCGTTTTCCCGGGGAGTTTCGCAGGATTTGCAGTTAGGAACCGAGCTATTCACACAGAATTCGGTTCACGCAGGCCCGCGGATTGCTGGAGCAGGGATGAGACACCCATCAGCCGCGCCGTGGAACCAATCCATAGCGGGTGTCTCTGTGGCGCAATCGGTTAGCGCGTTCGGCTGTTAACCGAAAGGTTGGTGGTTCGAGCCCACCCAGGGACGCCTTCTCGCTTTTTGGCTCGGCCGCTTCCCCTTGCAGCCGGCCGCCGTTTTCTGCGTGTGTGCCGTGGGCGGATGTGAGATTAGCGCTGGCGGCCGTGCCGGCGCCGCCTGTTTCGGGGCAGGGGGGCCCTCGCTGGGGGAGCGGAGCCGAGCGGAGCGAGACGGCAGCCCCAGCTGCGCCCTGGCAGGGAGAGCACTCGCTGTGTAGCGAGATGGCTCCCGGCCTGTGCTGCCCTCCCCCGGGTGTCGAGTCCCTTCTTTCCCGGTGGGACCCCTTTACTGGCTCCTGCCCTCACACCCCCAACCCCCGATGATGCGGGTTGGAGGAGCGCTCTAGATTCGCCCCGCTGTCCTGTCCCTCGCCCTCCATGCGCTGCTGCCGGCCGGGCTGCGGCTGCCGGCTCTGCCTCGGGGCTAGAGGGGACAAGGGGCCCTGGGAGTTTTTTCATATCCCGCGCTGGGAGGTGCAAAGGCAAATATCTCATTTGAGCTGCGTAATGATCGCTAATGACGGTGCCGAGCCGTGAGGGTTTGTTTTAGGAGGCACTGCGTACGGTACTGCAACACTGGAGCCGCCGCCGGCAGCCTGGGCTGGAGCCGAGCCTCGGGGGATGAAAGACGTTCGCTGAGTGTTCTGACAGCCGCTGCCGTCGATGCCAACTCTCAACGGCGCAGAAGAGCACGCACCCTCGGCAATTCGTCGCTTCCCGGCGGACACAGGCAGTGTGACTTCCTAGCCTTCACAACCGGGAAGGCGCGGAACGGCGCCGCGGACTAGCTCCGGCGCAGACAGCCAGCCAGCCCCGGGGGCTGTCCTGCGCTGCCGGGCCTGGCAACGGGAGCGCGGCCCGCCCCTGCCCCTCCAGCGGACGGTGGGTATTTGCAGGCCCGTTGCCCGCTGGCAGGCAGCGCTGCTGCTCCGGGCTCGCCCTGCCCGCACCAAGCCGCTTTGCATAAATGAATGTTAAAAGCAATTACGTCGGAAGCTTCGTCTTAAACGTGTCAATTAGAAGCTGGCACCTTGGCCGCCTGCGAGCCCACCAGCAGGTTTCAAACAGCGTGCGAAGCATGGCTGCCTCCCACAGCAACTGCCAGGAGCTGGGCAAAGCTCGAGTTAAAAATGCCCCTTCCCTCCCCAGCCCAGCGATATTTCACAGACCGTGCCCACTAGTTCGCCTGCTTTGAATAAAGGATAGAGCCCTCGCAAAGGTCAGACTATGCCTTTGATTTGCTATCGATGACAAGAGATGGCCCTCATCGGATCACATGCGGGAGGACAGAGAGATGCGTTTAGAAACACCGACGGCTCTTCATAAAATCTCAAACCCGAAGTTGTTGGTGTGCTCTATCTGCAGCAGCTCGCTGTGTTTTGTTTGGTTGGTTGGTTTTTTTCCCCCCACCCATCACCCGCATTTTTTGGATAAAATATTCTGGAAGACCGGCAGCCGCGTGCTTATCAGCTGACTACAGAACCCACCTATTCTCGTTAGCCACACGTAACCCATATCTATTTCCTACCGATCGGTTAAATTTATATTTTAACTAGTCATTTAGATAAATTCCACTTCTTGCTCTTGCCACGTTGTCTTCAGTGGAAGGTTGACTCCAAGCAGGGTGCCACCGCATTTTCCGCAGCCACCAGAGCCTCCCAGGGCACAGCCACTTTCAGACCTGGATTGCCCTGTGTTTGAACTGCCTCGCTACCAGGCAGGTACCAAGAGCTCGTAGGACTCACCACCAGATCGATCATGTCACTGGAAAGCAGCAGCGACGATGACAATTTGGGAGCTAAAATGCAGAGAGCTGGTGCTTCAAGAAGGACAGGCGGTTCTGCACCTATAAAACAAGTCCTGCTCTCCTTCGTAAGCCACAGATGCAGTTTATTGAGGCGGCTATTAATAACCTCGAGGTTTGTAACGCACTTTCTAGTTTTGGCACGCTGATGTGCCAGTGACCACCAGCAAAGCTGTTAAAAGAGATGCGATGCGTGAGCAACCCCGGGTTCTCGAGGTACGGCTGCAGGAGGCTCTTTCAGATGCACATCATGGGCTCAGTAATGCAGAGCGACGTTCAGGCAGCGCTTGATAAACTCATTTTGTGCAAGTGGAAAGCTGGTGCATGGAAAGTGCCTCATCCCATCTGCTCACTAACTAATTCCAATTAAGCTTGTGGAAAACGGGAAAGCTCATTCATTTTGGGGCGAAGAGAGGGAATCGAAGCTTTCCTTGTATGATTTTTTAAAAATCTGTTTTAAGAGGTCAGCGAAGCTTTTGGTTCTCAGCCATGAAAGAAAGCTTTGCATGGCTGTGTAACGTAGCCCAGTAAAACATGCGATGTTTAATATGCCATTTATCGTCAGTTTAGGAAAAACGCTGTTTTAAATACAATAAGCGACTGCATCATCTGATACTTCTAGGGAAAAGCCACGTTAAGCGTGACCTCTCAACAAACACCGAGTTAAGCGTTACCATTTCAAACTCTTTTCCAATTTCTAACGCATCTGAGGAAGAGCCGCCGGCGGGATGTCCGAGACTACGGACCCCAGCCGCGGACAAGCCGACATCGCTGCCCCATTGCCTGGAGAAGCCTCAGCGCCCACCACTGGTCTTTGTTCGGGCGTCGCTCGGACCGGGACGAGGGTCGGAGGTTCCCGGGGGCTGGGGCCGAGCAGCCGCCGGTGAAGTCGAAGAGGAGGGCACAGTTCGTTCCCCACACCACCGGCTCGCCCGCCTCCGCCCGGTGTACGGCTGGTGTGCGGGGCCCCCTCCCCGCCGGGAAAAGAAGAGGCATGGCGGAGAGGGGGAGGCACGACTGAAGCTGACCCTTGCCTTTATTCTGGGGGGGCACACACAGGGACAAAAGAATACTTTGCCCCCGCCATGAGAAACCCCAGGGGAGAGGCGAAGTGTGCGTGGGAGCCGGCGGGATCCGTGCCCCCCCCGCTCCCAGAGGCTTCCCGCTGCCTCCTGCCAGCGGGCGGGGCGGCTGCGTCGCTCCCGGGGCCGCACGGAGCCACCCCTCCGGCAGCAGCAGAGGAACCTTGGTCCCCGCTCCGCCCCACAGCTGCTCGGTTGCAGCCCGGGAGGGGACGGCGGGGGCTAGCGCGGAAGTCCAGGTGCGGCTGCCGCCGCCCCCCTCGCCCCAAGCCGGGGCCGGGCCTCTCCTGGCGGCGGGGCTGAGCGAGCTGCGGCCGGGGCCGGGGGGGCGCATTCAGCCGAAACGGCGTCCGGAGCGCTGCGGACGGGCTGGGAGCGGAGCAGATTTTAAGCAACCCCCTCCTTTGAAGTTCGGCCAGGATTTAATGGCTCGGGAGGCGGGCAGCGAAAGGGACTAAATATTCCTTAGTCTAAATAGAGACGAGGAGCCGGAATGTTTGAAAGACGAAAAACTGTAGAGCTGGCAGAAAGGGTGCAGAAAACAGCCATCTTGAATATTTTAATCTCTGGCAAGTGTTTCTTTGGAACAAAATGGATGTTGGAGGGAAACAGCATAGTTAAGATGACTGTAGCCTTCCATTTCCAACAGCAGCCCTCGCAGAATTCAGTTGGCACTAAGCAGGAAAACTGGAAGGGACGCCGCAGCCTTTCCTCTCCCTACAATGGCAATAAATAATCATCAGCTGAATGCTAGGGGCTGGAAATTTAGTACCTCTCCAAGTGATGGTGCTTTTTTTTCCCCCACTCTCCCTATTGATTTGTTTGCATCGATATAAGTCACATGTAATACTGAAAAAAAAAAAAAAGACTTTTCGAGCTCATGCAACAAACAAACAATTGGGTTGTATTCATTCAGAACGCATTTGTAAAGATTGTTGTGTTTTTGATCGGACTGTGGTGTTGTCGCTGTAACCAAAGTGAAAGGAGCTTTTCCCCACCAATTATCCCGGAAATGGGATCAGGCCCTGGTTTCAGAGTTTGTTGTGTATTCATGCTATGAACGAGTTATTCTCACGATTCATTGTTTAGCCTTAAAAATAACTGTAGGCTGAAATTAATCTTAGAAGGTCCCCAGGATTATTTTACACAGACACACAGACACAGACACAGACACACACACACACACTCCCCTTTTAATAAAATAGATTAACAGCTGTCTTTAAATTTACCTTTTTTGTTGTTGGTGTTGTTCCTCTTAAACTGATGGTGAAAACAAATACAGCATGCTGATTTCAGATACTTGTTTTCACATAACAGCGAAATACCTTTCCCTTTTCTACTCAGAATTCTAAGGCTGTTATTTGGGCCTTCCCAAATGTAAAAAAAAATTCCCTTAAAAAAAAAAAGGGAAAAAAAACAACCAGCCGATGGGGGTTGTGTGGTGAGAGCAGAGACAATAAGTCAGTGATTCAGCTACACAGGCTCCGAAAGGCTCCTTCCGTGGGACTCTTTATTTATTTATTTCCGTGTTGTTCTTTGCTTATTTTGGACCTACTCCTTCATAGATAAGCTCAGCACGGACAGCACACTTTAAAAAGCCAAGGACAGCTAATAAAAATAATGCAGGGGTGGATTGAGAGCATTGTCTGAAGAGTAAAGAATATGTGCAGCAAAACTGCTCAATTTTATTCATTTGCTGATTTCTTTAATGTCAGCTAATTAATTTCTAATCCTAATTGCTCAGGATAATGTTCCTATTGAGAACTATGTTATTCTTACTGCTCAAAAAAATGTTTAGGTTCTGCATATGCAGTTCCTGATTATTTCAGTACCTTGCTACAGCTTTTCCTTTCTGTATCCAAACATTTTTGCTTTCATTTTTCAGTGCTGTACTTTCCCCCGTGGACTGATGCATTAGAATATATTTAGTATCTGTTTCATAAGTATCCTGATGCTTGTACAGGACTATTTGGATCAAAAGGCACGGTGAAGGCGAGGAGCTTCCCCAGTCAGTTTTTGGAACTGGAGCACATAAGATTCTCAAAAGAATACTATTTATGAAAAGCAGAGTGAGCAGAATTACTGAAATGCTAATGACAAGCTCCATCAGAGGCTGAAAATTGCAAACTTGTGTTAGTCAGGAAAAAAAAGAAATGCAGAGACTAGAAACAATAACCTGGAAAAGCAGAGGCTGGCTTCTTAATGGGCAGGTCTTTTGAAAATGAAAGCAACCCTCAGCTCAAATTGTTGGTGTAATCTAAGAAACAGGAAGATGCCAACTTGATTGGATAATACAGAGAATTTGGGGAGTGCCACAGGGCACAGAGAGGAAAGCTGTGTCAGATTCGTAGCAAGCTTAAGGAGCTGCATTTAAATGTCATGAAACTGCGATTTATGTGGGAAAGGTATGTAGGGTTCCAGGGAGGAAATGGTGCAAAGAGGATTAAGGAGATATCCCTCTGCATTTTGTCTATCAAATGTGAAGGATTAAAAATAATAATAATACTATTTTTAAAAAAAGAGGAAGAAGAAATTAATGAATTTAACTGCTTGCCAAAACAGATAAATTAAAAGAAAAACCTTTTTAATGGTAACTCAAAATATATTTTTTTTCCTGAAAGAAATGTATTGACAAGAGAGAAAACATCAGTGTAATGCATTTCCTGTAAAGAAAAAAGCTTTTATTCTTAAAGTTAGTTTACCCTAATACACCTAAAGCGTTGTTACAGGAGATGGACTCAAGACTATTTTCTCTTAAGATACTGCTTTATCATTGTCATTGCTTCCGTTGACAAAACCTGAGAGCTAGATTGCACCTTAATAGGTAAAGAAGCAGGGAAAGATGTGGGGATACTTCTATCCACACCTTCCAGAAGGGCAAGGAATAGCTGGCAACTTCCAAATAACCAAATGGACTGGGGATTTTATTTTTCACTTGGCATGGACAGAGTATTCTGGTTATTTAGTTTTCTTTTTGGGTCATTGCCACAGCAGGCTCAGCAAACAACTATGAAGTGCTTATCAGAGTAGTGCGTACATTGGTAAGGAATAATTGGTTTAACAAGCTGAGTGCTGCGTTCAGATAGATCTGTTTAAAAATCGGTGCAGTTAAATCTGTTGTCCGTCTTAAAAGATGTTTGTAAAACAGTGCAGTTAAATGGCAGAAGAACTGGGGTGATGAGCTTTGGTTTCCTTCTGTTTTTACAGATTCCCTGCAAACATTTCTGGTGTTCTCAGACAGATGTGTTATTGGGATCACTTCTCTAAATATTTCTTCTTCTCCATTCTGACGGAGAATAGGCAGAGACAAGTAGCTGCTATTCAGAATTTGTGTCTTTGCTTTTATTTCATGACATATTTTATCTGACATTGTTTCATTCCTGGGTGATACAATTATGCTGAAACTCAAAAAAATTAGATCGACAGATACTCTCCATAATTTACTTAGCCTCGGCAGCGTGAAAATGGTACAGAAAAGGTCTGTGCACACACAGACAGACACACACACGAATAGTGTGTGGTACTGTTGGGCCTCACAGGGTTGCCAGCCCTGAGGTAGTTCAGGAGAAATGAGAGATAAAACTTGTAATTAATGATGTGTGAAGCCCTCAGTTTAGACAAATATTTGCAAAAATGTTTTATTCATTTGCCTTCAGTATTTAGTAATGGATTCTAGGTTTGACCAGGTCTAGGTTAAAATGAAGAAAGAAAGGAAGAAAAAGAGAGAAAGTTTAAAAAAAAAAATTAAAATAAAGGGAAAATAAAAACAATAAAAAATGGAAGGGAAGGGATAAAGGAAAGGGAAAAGAAAAGTAAAAGGGAAAGGAAAAGGGGGAAAGGAAATTTCAAAAAAAGGGAAAAGCAGAATAAAAAAAAGAAAATAGGAAAAGACGAAAATAAATAAAAATAAAAGTGACAATTTAAAAAAGTAAAGAAAAGAAAAGAAAGGAAAAAAGGAAAGGAAAATAAGACATCTGTTTTGTTTTTGTTTGGACAGTGCAGGTCTCATCAAGCCTCAGAGCCATCAAGAGCAGCAGTGGCTGTCCTTGACTCCTTTAGTATGAGTAGTTTGCTCACAGCTTGTAACTTGTTCCGTTATATCATGTTGTTCAGAGCTTAAAAAACAAGGATCTTCTGTATGCCTGACCTAAGTATTTCCCTTCTTCTGAGATCCAGCACTTGCTTTTACTGCTGTCACACACCTTTAAAATCACAGATATGCTGGCTGCAGAGGTAATAATTAGAGGAGTTTATTGTGGAAGGAAGATAAGATTAGCTGCAGTAAAGATTTATTATTAGAAAATGAATAGCCTGATTTTCAAGATTTAAGAGACTTGTACAAATTACCTGCTGGATGCTTCTTTAGTTTCCAGTTCACATTAGTGCCAAAAGAACTGTTTGGGGCCTATTACCCAGCTTTTGGAAAGTTTTCTTGTAGTGGAAAAAGTTGTAAAGGCTTTGGAAATGAGAACTCATCTGTCCGGTGGATGCACGTAAAAATCTTCATGACTTCAGCAGTCTGAGGCTGTTGAGGCTGGGCTGGGCTTGGACGGAAACTACCGGACTGGCTCACTGGAAGATCCACTCCCTACATGTGTGGTGTTGATAAGAGAAGGGCTGGGAGTGTTTCTGTGGCTAGGGGTGACACCATCCATCTCTTTGAGAAATGATTCTGTATTACAAATTGCATGGGGAAAAAAAAAAAAAAAGAAAAAGGAATAATTCTCATGCATAGGACAGTTTGGGAATTTGTGCATGAAACTCTTTGGGTTTTCCTACAAAGGCCCTTCACAGTTTTTGATTTGCCAATTTCATGCTGTAGTTTACAGCTTTATGTAAAGAATGCATTCCTCTGAACCAAAAGTGCTTTCAATTTAGCCTGTGTTGCTTTGGAGAGCTTTTTAAGCTAGAATCGTATTGTATTTGACTTAAAATGGTGACATTGGTGTATGTGGAGAAGCTGCTTTACAGCATTTCTAGAGGCTTTTACATACTTCACTAATTTTACTGTTAGTCAGACATCTGTGTGCTTTTAACTCAAAGGCGATGCTGCCGATCTCAGGGTTAGCTTGACTTTGGTGGTAATATGCAAGGGAGAAAGTTAATTTATGGTCACTTTGACAGTCGGCTGGAAAAGTGGAATGATACCAAAATAATATGAACTCATTACTTTTTACAAGGGCTTGTTGAAATAGGGTGAGAGGGAATGGCTTTGAGCTGGGAGAGGGGAGATCTAAACTGGAGATTAGGAAAAAAATTCCTTAACAGTGAGGGTGGTGAGACACTGGAGCAGGTTGCCCAGGGAGGTCGTGGATGCCTTCACACTGGAGGCATTCAAGGCCAGGCTGGATGAGGCTAGTGAAAGGTGTCTCTGGCCATGGCAACGGGGTTGGAACTAGATTAAGGTCCCTTTCAACCCAAACCACTCTATGATTCATTTAAAAAGCCTCACCTTCAGGATCATTTCACAGCTGGTTTGTGTAACGGACTGAACACATGATACTGGTCAGGCCAGGGGGTGCTGTTGGCACTGGGGGGTGGTTTCTGATTTTCCATGCTGATTTTCCCTGAATCTATTTCAACCTGTTTCTCTTAGAGAAAATGTAGGGAATTTTTTCTCAGTCTTGCGGTGCTGCACGGGCTGAATCTCAAGGTGAGGGAGTACTGAGATGCTTCCACTAGGGAAACCCAAGTGTATTGTAGAACAATTCAGCAGATGGTCATGGTCTCCAGGAAAGTTTTTTTTTTGTCACTCAGCCATGAGGGTCTGGTACAGTACAGCAGCCTACTGCTCTGCTGGCCCTTGGGGCATTCTGCTGACATCCTGAATTCCCAGGGCTGAAGCTGAGCACCAGCACAAGGCTGTGAAGCTATGGATTCCCTGGGAATACCTGAAAGGGAGCTGCTGTGCTCCAAAGCAATGCTATGTCATCAATGACACAGCTGAAGCAGGACACCCTTTGTTATCCTTCCCTTTTGGGAGGTGCAGGGCCATCAAATAAGACTTTTTTTCTTTAACTGTTACTGGCTATGTGTTGCCTCTTCTTTTTTCTCTCTCTCTGGCTTTGCTAGAATTCCTCTTAACAGACAAGCAGGTTTTGGCCATGCCTTTACTCACCTGCAGAGGAACTACAGATGTTTGCAGCAATACAGAGGTCAGTTAGACACCCATAAAGGAGTATTTCCCAGGTTTCTTATTTTGGATACTCAGCTATTTAAGTAAGGCATTCAAAATGTTCTCCTCAGCGTTTCTAGACTGTGGACCTAGGTGTCTTCCAGTATCTTTGGAGACATAGACATACACAGCAGTATGGCAGGGTAGGTAGAGCTAGGGCTATGGAAGCTGCCTGCGTTCTCCTGGAGACCCCAAGCAGCTGCCAAAGCTCCAGCCCCATCAGCCCCAGGTGGTCACAGCTCTCAGAGGAAAAAACCTCTGCCTCAAGTTGTTAGTGCCCTAGGTTAACGAGTCCAAAGAAGAAATCTGTTTGCTTTTGTGATGTTGGCTCAGCCAGAGCCACATTCAGGCTGTTGACCCATGGGTATATGAAACCAAACCCCTCTCTCTCCTCTGTGATCCTCTGTCCTTCCTCCACTGTCTGTTTAGAGCAGTGCTTTTGGCATAGCTCAGTGCTGCATCCATCCATCCACCCACCCACCTACCTATCCACCCATCCCTCCCTGCCTGTGCTGCTGGCTGAGTTCCTCCGGAGCAGTGGTTGCTGGTGGGCAGTGCCACGAGTGTTGTCTGCACAAGATTAATTTTCTCACCTTCTTTCTCTCTCCTCTTCATTTGCCCTAGGTGTCCGCTGGCATTTTTGCTTCTTAGATCCCTCACTCCCTGTGGTCACCCCCCTTCCATCTCTGTCTCTCTCTCCCCCTCCCCCCTCTGCTTGCTTCCTTCCATTTTTCTCATTTTTTGGTATTCTCCACTTATTTTTCTCCATTATCTTTCCTCTCCTCCTCTGCATTCTTTCAATCCCAGCAGGGCTCACGCATACAGATTGCCCACCTCCCAGTCAGTAATGTAATCGAAGCTCTTTGTGGCTCCCACTATCTCTATGGTAACTATCAGGGGGGTCTCCAGAGTGGTGGTAGACCCAATGTACCGTCCCACATACAGCGTTCTGTGCTGGCTGCATGGGCCTGACTGCTCATTTACAACTTCTTCTGTTACAAAAATATCAATAAAGTGCTGAAATGGGGAAAACTGACCGTGTGCTTGAGCACAAAGAGAATCCTGAGAGATTCTCAGGATTTTGGGAAAGTTGCTGTGTTCAGAGCTGCTTTCCTTGGCAAGTGAGTTGCTGTTTTCGTGGAGTGCTGTGTTGACTGGTCCCAGTCCTATGTACTCTGGAAATACCCTGCAAAAATGAGCATCCATGCTGCAGGGGTAGGCAGGGGCAGGCAGGGGCAGCATGGTGGTGGTGGTGGTTGTAACCACCAGCACTGGGAAAGTACAGAAGAGAGATTTGGGTGGTGCAAATGATGTGAACTCTTGCTTTTTCCCTGTCCTAGCCAGCTTACTGTGTACCCCCAGGTGACTGCTGTAATAGAGGTATTAAAACCAAAATTGTAGCCAAGCTTTGTCTTGATAATATCTCTAATTGGCCACATTTGGGCTTTATGCAAGCGTGTGAAGCAACCAGAGGGTCTGATGGAAGGAATGATTGAAAAACCTGTGTGTAGACAGGAGAAATGGGCACTGTCACTGCTGGCTGGAAGGCTTGAAGAACCACTGATGCCAGTAGGAATATGGGGAACCAGGGGGCCCTAATGAAATCTAAGTTATAGCAGATCCATTTGCTTGAGAGAGAAGAAACTAGCCCTAGAACTTTTGAAGAGCTTGAATTAGGACTACAAAATTAATTTGATTCAGCCACTTGTGGTAGTTAAATTATTATGTGGCACATACAATACTAAAAATGTAACTCCTGTCAGGGCTATACTCCAAGTACTGGTCTGCTAAATTCCTCAGAACCACTGGGGTTTTCAGTTGTGTTGTTCTCCAACAT